>JAOXOE010030245.1:0-13328 GCA_028565055.1 Phoeniculus purpureus | reverse complement strand
TTAGATACTAGGACAAAGGTTGGACTCTATGACCCTGGAGGTCCTTTCCAGCCATGATGATTCTGTGATTCTGTGATATGCTCTTGTACAAGAAGCCACCTGTCAGGTTAGAGTAGAGCAACTTTATTTCTATCTAAAAAAAAAAAAAATAGCAGATAGAGACCAGTGAAAGAGTTCTCAGTCAGTCTCTCCTATGGGATTAGGTTCTGGCTAGGTGCTGATTAGCACCAACAGGAGAATGGAACAATTCCACTTTATAGTCGCACAAATACTTTCCCTGTTTCTTATTATATTTAATTACAAAGCCACGTGACACCAATTCTTATATTTTCAGTGTTCAAGAGCTCAATGCACAAGTAACAACACTAACAGCCAACCAGAAAGAACTGACTGGGCTCTAGTCACAAGACAACCTTCTCCGCTAAGGTAACAAGCCTAAGTAAAAATCCCAGGTGACCCATGTAAGTACCTTCCCTGCCTTTACAGCTGAGTCTCACCTCGACAGTACTCCATGAGAATGAGCACCTCCCAGACATTGTCACTTATGGAGTTCACAGCGCAGTCCAGATAGCTTACTATATTCTTGTGCCCAGATAGCTCTTTCTGAAAGGGAAAACCACATCTCACTTTAGCACAGAAAACCGTACCAGATAATTCCATAGGTACTGCATGTGCGTGAGTCAGAGTGGATAGAGACAGAGATAAACAGTCTTTACAGTGTCTGCTGGAAGGCAGTAAGAGATTTTCACTTGCCCAGTGAAAAGAAGGTCTAGAAGCAGTAGCCATTGAAGAGACATTTGGTGGAAACATATCACACATCAATACATTCTCTGGTTACGAACAAAGGGCTTCTCACCATAATTGTGATTTCTCTCTTGCATATGTTGAGATCGGGCACATTGTTCACATACATTCTTTTCAGTGCACAACGTATCCCACTGTGGGTACGGACCAGAAACACCGTTGAGAAGCCACCTGGGGAAAAAAAACAATGAGAAGCAAATGAAGACACTTAAATTTGTTATTCCTCTAGTCAACAGCACAGCCCCACACACTAAGAAATTAGTAAGAAGGTCTGTGCCAGACACCGAGTGAGGAGTCGCAAACACTTAGAAACTTACAAAGATCTGTTGCCTCAATCCATTTCACAAAGGTGAAGTGCTCTTAAAAAAAAGTAAGGTACTCACTGCTTTTAGCAGCATTAAACAAAAACATCTAAAAACCATTTTCACCTTCACATACATTTTCAAAGCCTAGTGCAAAGTCTGTGTATTGAGGTAATCAACCTCAAAGTCATCCAGAAACCCGAACAACATGAATGTATTCTGAAGTCCTTCAGTATCTGAATCTCCCAACACTTGATAAAGGTTAATATAAACTTCCCAAACCTACAGTTTAAAAATTGAAAAAATATAAGACAAAAATACATTTTTTGATGATAAAAATCATAAACAATGGTTTAATGATTAAAAGACTAAAATGACTTCTGTAGCCAGTTTTACAGCCTTAAAATTTTCTACGATTAGCAGAACAAAAGGCAAGATCTCTTAAGTTTCCTTGATGATTTTTCTTCTGTAACCGGAGCAGACACAATCGCAGGACATTAGGGATTGGAAGGCTGGAAGGGACCTCAAAAGATCATCTAGTCCAATGCCCCTGCCACAGCAGGATCACCTAAATCAAGCCACACAGGAACATGTCCAGGTGGGTTTTAAATGTCTCCAGAGAAGGAGACTCCACAACCCCCCCACGTAGCCCCTTCCAAGGCTCTGTCATCCTCACCGGGAAGAAGTTCCCTCTCACATTTATGTGGAACCTCCTACGTTCCAGCTCACACCCATTGCCCCTTCTACTAGCATTAGATGACACTGAGAAGAGCCTGGCTCCATCCTCCTGACATCTGCTCTTTCCAAATTTATAAACATTAATGAGGTCACCGCTCAGATTGCTCTTCTCCAAGCTAAAGAGACCCAGCTCCCTCAGCCTCTCCTCATAAGGGACAAAGTAGTGGGAAAAAAAACCCACAAACAGTGAGACAAGTGCTCTTCCTGCCATTAGGTGGCAATATTAACCAAAACTTGAAAGGGCCATAAAAGACAGATTCCCCATCTTGCCATATGTCACCCTAAATGGTTGTTCCACTAGTAAAAATCACCACTATAAAAATCCTTTCATCCAAGAGCCAAGTGGCACAACTCTGAGCAAAAGCTGAACCAGCAGATTAATAACATATACACACACTTACACTGTTTTTGTACATCCACTGACGGCACAGATGGCTGGGTGTATTTGATTTTATTAAAGCATATTCCATGAGTCTCAGCCATGAACACAAAGGTCTGTCTGAAAGAGCAGCCTGCAAGCTCAAGAGCTCAGTGCTCCCACAACCAAGAGCAGAAATAGCGCCCTGCTTTTAAAGTAATTCATTCCTAGTACATTTCTCCACTTTAATTTAACCCTGTAGACAATGCATTCCAAAGGACGTGACACTGATCCTTTTCCCATTGCCCACACAAATTCCCACAGTGTAACCATATGAGCTTCAGGGATGTTTGGACATGAAACACCACTTTCTCCAAACCAGCATCTGCCCGTAGTGCAGCACTGTGCAAAGAGCAGCCATGTATGGCAGCCCAGCTTTGCAGAGAGCTTTGACATAAACACCTGACAACACGTGGGGCATTTGAGACACTAAGGTGCTCCAAGAATGATGACTTATAGGTTTCTTGTCCTGTTTGAAAATTCTCTTACTTAGCAACACCCAGGCACCAGACATGCCCAGGTGCCAAACAGAAAAAACCAAATCCATCTAGCATTCCTAATGGGAAAGACAGAAGCAGTTACATTATAAATGAGAACATAAATGCAGAGAGCACAAGTAACTTTTAGCCACTTAAAATAACAGCACACAGAGTCGTAACCAAAACCACAAACACAGTGATGCAAATAGGCATTTCTATTATGAAAATCCCAAAGTTCACATACTTGGAGACTTCAACATGTCAGCTATACTCTCTCAACACAAAAAAAAAAAATACCAAAAGCTCATCAGAGAGCATTAAATGAACTTAGCAAATTGCTCCACAACATGCTACAGGAAATGGCCCAGAAACCACAGGAAAATCCCTCACATCAAGACAAGCAGAGCTAAGAGAAATGTGGGGGTGGAATACAGAGGAACATTAAAAATACCAGCCCCAGTTACTCCAGAGCACCCAGTGGGTCCATTATTGATACCAACAGAAACTGAAAGTAGGAAATTACAGTAAAAATTTGGCAACGTTTCGCAACACATGGGGATCCACTCCCAACACCAGCTCCTCAGGTTCTGGAGTTACACTGTCCTGCAGACATTGCTACCCACGTTATTAAAAGCAGAAACAGAGGAAGGAAACTAGTTTTTTGTAAAAAAAGCTCTAGCCTCACAGAAGCAGTACAACAGCATTCAGCCGGACAGATCTATCTCCCAGCTGAGAGCAACAGAGCTACCTTCAACAGAGCAGGGATCTCCGAGGAACTTTCACTTTCAAGACACACCAATCCACAGACTTGGTTCAAATTCATCCTTCCTTGCAAGTGCACTTCTTGCACAGCCCACTGCACTCGAACATTCTTTCTCTTCACGGAGCACATCAGCATTTTTAATGAGTCCTACAAAGTTCTGCCAATTATTGCTGTCATTTCCCACCCATAACACTCCAACACTCACAACCGCATCCCCAACTTGGCATTTTCAGAATCTTCCCAACAAGCATAAAGCAGCTGTGGAATGGGGAAATAAAATACAAGAGAGAGTCATTCAAGAAACTCAACAGAACCTGCCTACCAACCTGAGAACTGCGTTTTTCTCTTGGTCAGAGCCAAGACTGTTGACAAAACATTTACACAAGGAATTAACTACACTCTGTAATCATCTTCACAGTGCTTGTATCTTCAACACAGCAAACAGGCTTTCCTCATCCCTTCCGACTCTGTTCACTTAATCCAACTCTACCTGCGGTTTACTCTGCACTGAAAGCAGAGTTTGAAGTTGCAGAACTATGACATTAAGCAGAATGATGACATCCTTGCATACAGGCTAGACAGAAATGTGAAGATATTAGTTCTACAGCATTTGGGCTAGGATCAATAGAACCCCAAAAAACAGCCTAAGAAAATTACCAAACTTTTCTGTAACTCTTACTTCCTCTGAAGTTAATCTTTCAATTTCTTTGTTTAAATCACGTAAAGTAAGAATCCAAAGCAGACACCACCTCACAGAGGAACACCTTACCCACCAAAGCCCACAACACACAGCATGGCCGGAGGTGCCCCACTTCCGCATCAGTTTGGGGAAGTGCCACTGCTCGCTGCAAGCAAAACAAAAGAGCCAACAGGCCGTGCAGAAACACACCAAGCAATTCACAGTGCTAGAAGCATGTCAGACTACAGCAGACGTCACAGGAAGGTTCTCTGGTTTGCTGGTTTTCTAACATACCACACACAACCTACTTCAGCAAAGTGAAACACAGCAAGAGTCTGTAGAGTCTCACATGTGAGCACAACCACCAGTGAAACCATGGACCATTCCTCATACCTGAGCATGATCAAAGCTGTGTTAGCTGGCTGGAATTAGTCCTCAAGAATATCTGAGTATCTGACGCAATCAGTGTATGAATTTTTCATTATCTCACCTCATCTTTAGCTGTCTGCAAATACTTGTATGTGTTTAAACTCTGAGCACACCAAAGGAGCAGACACACACCTATCAGCAGTATGAACACAAAGGGACCAATAAACTTTTATTAGAGCAAAATATCTGAGATTCAGCCTGCTTAAACCAATAAATGGAATTTCTAAATATTTCAGGTAATAGTATTTCCTTGGTACCTCCATCTCTGTACTTGCTGAACACTGATTCACGTACAAATCATAGTAACCATTTCTCTAAAAAAAGCCACATTCAGCTTTTCAACCTAGAAAAGAAGCGAAGAACCTGTCGCCATCACCACTGACTTTTAAAACTATTTCTTTGTTTTGTAAGAACAGCAGCAAAACACTGCAATAACAGCTCATTAGAGCTGCTGCTGAAAGACAATATGCACAGACAGAACTCACAGAGCAAACAGCAAATTAAAAAATGAGAATAAAACGGGTCAGTACAAGAGAACAGGGATTAAACCAAGCGCTGAGCCATATCAGCACATAATTCTCAGAGTTTTGCACATTTAAAGTTTAAAGGCACCACAGGAACAAATTCATTAAAATATCTTGGAAGTTTGGAAGGAAGATCAACATATACATTATCCTGAATTAAACCTCCTCAGGTCCTGGAATACCAGAATTCTTTCCATAGCCTTGTACCTGGCAATCAAGGCAGAGCATATCACAGAAGCAATGAGGAAGAAATCAGGCCAGAGCCTGGACGTTCCAAACCCTACCCAGATGTCCTGTACAGACTTGTCGTATGACTTGGGGCAAATCCCTTCATCTTCCTGTGTTTCTCCATCTGCACAATAATGATTCTCCCCAAGGGACTGTGGCGTGCCTCAGATCAATACCAGCTTTGACACCTCTTCAAGAGTCAGATGAGAAAAGCCAAGAGGTGTTTCTCTCACAGGACTCCACATAAGCATTTTGTCAGCACTTTTACCATTTGCCTCAAATGCATCAAGACAGACATAAAGAGAACCAAGACTAAGAAGAATCTCTCACACCTTTACAGGTAGGACACAAAGTTTACTAGTTCTCAGTTCAATGTCTTGTAACATCTGTGTTCAAGAAAGGGGCAAGCACTTCTGCTACTCAAACCAAAAGAATTATTCCCCACATGATTAAAACAAACCCCTAGGACTAAATCTTACTTTATCTGTATTTGTTAACCTCCATTTTTCTGTATATTTTCCTCCACCCCACTTCTGTTCAGAGCTCCAGTTTCACAACTAACCCCACCCATAACCAGTCCATCCCACTGCTACTAGTAAAAACTAACTAACAAGCATGAGGGAGGAACACACAAATCAGGGAATAAGGGAAGGCTTTTTAATCAGCATACAAGAGGTGAAATCCATTCCCAAGACAAGCAGGAAGGCAGGGACAGAGGGATTCCTTATCAGCAGCTAGACAAGAGAAAAACCAGAACCCAGCCCTTCAAGGAAACAGGGGATTCATGTTCATTGCCTCGTTTCTCAAGTTGGAGAGGAAAACACAGGACAAGACAGCTCTACTGTAACAGAATGACAGACTGGAGATAACGTGACCTGCATGAGGGTCAGAGCTGCTGCTCAGCATCACTGGGATCTGCAAACCAGCCTCAGTTTTTCAACATAAACTATTACACAAATTTCAGGAAGCAGCCATTCATGCAAGGTATTAACAGCTTTTAAGCTAAACATATAAAAACACAGCAGAAAAAACTTCCATTCCAAAACTGACACCTGCAAATCCGACAATTCCTGAGGAAAAGGGCAGCAAGCAAGTTACAATTAGGTTACTGAGCATAGGCTCATATGTCTGGTTAGTCCCAGAACTAGAATAAAACCAGTTTACTAGAGGCACCTGTTACCTGGCACTCACACACTCCAGTGTGTCAGGCACAGAGCCTTCACAGTGTCAGCTAACACACCCTTTAGGGCCTGACTGCTCCGGTACTATGCTAACAAAAACCCAGAGAAATACACACACCCTTCCCAGCATCACAGGTTTGTAGTTAATGTCTACCTGAAAATTTCTACTCTTGTCAGCTAACAAAGTTTTCCTCTTCTATGCTGATAGAAGAATAAAAAATAATAAGAATAAAATAAAAGAATAAAAGAGAAAAAACAAACTCTCCGTCGAACCAAGAAAAGACACACCCACAGTCAGATCCTGCTCAGCTTCTTTTAAAGCCTGGCCAAGTGTTTCACAGACAACACTAATCACAGAATACTAGGGATTGGAAGAGACCTTGAAAGATCATCTAGTTCAATCCCACTGCCACAGCAGGATCACCTACACCAAGCCACACAGGAACATGTCTAGGTGGGTTTTAAACGTCTCCAGAGAAGGAGACTCCACAATCCCCCTGGGCAGCCTGTTCCTATGCTCTGTCACCCTCACTGGGAACAAGTTCCTTCTCATATTTATATGGAACCTCCTGTGTTCCAGCTTACACACATTGCCCCTTGTCCTATCACTAGATGACATTGAGAAGAGCCTAGCTTCATCCTCCTGACACCTACCCTTCACATATTTGTAGACATTAATGAGGTCACCCCTCAGTCTCTTCTTCTCCAAGCTCAAGAGACCCAGCTCCCTCAGTCTTTCCTCATACGGAAGGTGTTCCACTTCCTTCATCATCCTCGTTGCTCTATGCTGGTCTCCCTCCAGCAGCTTCATGTCCTTCTTGAACTGAGGGGCCCAGAACTGGACACAATACTGCAGATGTGATGGCACATACATGTTTATACATCTGTCCTTTGCCAAAAAGTTGGCAAAGGAAAGATGACTTGAGCTTGTGCATCACATGAACGTGATACTGCTGCAAACCAAGTTGCCTTGCCTGCATGGCCATCCTGACTCTTGGCTGCTGTCCCAAAAAGTTAGCTCAGAATTACTAATGCCAAAGTACCTGCTCAGTACTTAACTACCTCTGGGCACACAAAAGTTAAATTGATAGTGCTCTTGAACAAGGATGGGACTATTATATGCCTTTAGCAGAGGTGTAATATTATCTGTCCATGTACAGTGGGATGCAGAAAAGAGTATCCCCAGTAGATGCAAAGACTGGTAAATTGACAGTCAAACAGCATTAGACCACAAGTCTGTAAGAGCTGAACTTGGTCGTAGCCGCATTCTTTTATCAGCCAACAGATGCTTCCCAAAAAGTGGAGAGTTTGACAAGAACGACTGTTCTCCCAAAGCACTGCCCAAGACAACTCAGTACAGCAACTACATGACTAACCAAACTCAACATTAAAAGATTTGTTTTGCGTGCTGTGTTACAGCAGAAGACACTTTCACCTGCATATTGATGTAAGAAAATACCCAAACTGCTTTCTGGTTTGTTTTCTGTTCCGTTACACAGAACACTGCCACCTCCTGCGATAGGCAAAAACAACATTGGTGTTTGAAGTTGTTGGCTGCCTTCACCAGGCTTGAAAAGCCTGAAGATAAATCCCAAGCCCTACAGCACAGGCTGCCTATCTTTTGTTTCTGCTACTCAAATATTAGCAGAGCAAAACTGTTTGAGATGGAATAACAGACATGACCTTTACAGCCATATGTGAACAGATCCAGCACTGTTATACGCTGAAAAAAATAAATCAACATGACCAAACCCAACTCAAATTCCACAAGTTACCTTTCCAGACAGCCTTCTAGCTCATACCCCACCTGCACAACCGAAGCACATTTCAACTGAGAATACAAGAGTAGCTGCTGCAACAAGCAGCAAGTCACACGCTACATAACTACCAAACCAGTGAAGAAACCAAGACTGAACATGTCAGCTCGCCACACACAAGGAGGCCATGACACAGTTGTGACAGAAGTGACCTTGTACCAGCTGTATTCACCACAACACTGAGCTCTGCTACTGTACAATCAGCACCTCAGCGTCAAAAAGTCACAAACAGTCAGGCCATGCCACATCTCAATGCTTCGAAGTACTTCAGTTATCAGAATCACTACAACAGAGCTTAAAAAATCAAAGAATAATTTAGACAGGAAAAGACCCTTAAGATCCTTCTCTCCACTTGTCTCTTCCGAACAAAGCCCTGCACATCCACAAAACAACTTACTCTAAAGACCTAGAAACCAGGGTGTGATAAGAGTGGCGAGACCTTGCAACACGCTGTCCAGGGAGGGGGTGGAGGCACTGTCCCTGGAAAGGTTCAAAAAATGAGTAGACATGGTGTTTCAGGAGATGGTTTCGTGGTTGGAGGTTGTAGGGCAGATGGTTGGATTTTATTATCTCAAATGTCTTTTCCTACTTTGCTGATTCTAGGAAGTCAATTGAAATGTCACTCAAGAAACCATCCTAGAGGGGCAAGAAGAACCTCGTGAACATCAGAAACTTCGCCTATCTGGATAGTTAATGAAACTGTTACTGCTAAGACATGCAAGGCGGAGAAAACACACCCACAAAGCTTTCAAGACTATCGTAATTTTAGAACTGAATTTTTAAAACTTACTTCCTTTAGACAATTGAGGAAAACCTCCAGGAAGTGACACTTCTGACAAAAACTTAATCAGTATGACAATTGGCAAATGTATGGCACAAGATTTTACAAACTAGAACATGGAATCTTTTTCATTAAGACACTGGTTTTCTGAGGCCTTAGCTGAAACGAGATGAAAACAGAAGCAGCAGATAATAAATGTCATCAGGCACTTGCAAAGACTGCACATTCCGTTTTAATAAGACGGTAGGGCTTGCAGGAAGCTTCACTAGTTTGCCAGTAACGACTCCAAGAGGTTGCAGTGTGGGATGAATTACAAAATAAATGAGAATAACTTCCAATGTTTTCACTACTGACAGGTCTCTCTTCACAGAAAACTATGTTTTACCCATCATTAAATAAAAGCAGCAAATGCTCTGTGCTACACAAACATGAACTAATTAACTTAAAAGCCATCACCACTTGAGTGGCCTTTACCCTGCCTCTGTAGTCCTAGATACAAGGTCACTGAGAAAAGCAGCAGCTCCCCAAGACAGTTTATCAGCTGGAACAAATAAAAAAAACCCAACCTACCACTGTAAGCATTATCACACAACTTTCCACACGTACTAGGACAAGGGAAACAAAATTATAGCCCGAGATCAGTGCTGTGTCACGTCCAACCCCTCCCATCCAAAGTCTCCCGACACAGAAAAGCTGAAAAGAGGCCAGTAGGTCTTTTCTAATGATTCTACCTACTGCTGCTTCACATCCAGTGTGGGTATTTGTGGAAGCAAGCTGCATTATCCACTTCCTTCCATCCCTAGCATCTCACCTCTACTTTTATCAGTGCACTTGCTAGTGGAAAATAAAAAATGTACTGAATTAATGAAAAGAGTTTAGCTTCCTCTAAATACAGCCAGCCTAACCCTTCTCCAAAACCAAAGTGCTCAGGAGCAAGATCATCACCCTCTTGTGTGATACAGTACACTAGGGTGTTCCTCATCTGTAACCAGGGTTAACACCCAAATCATAAGCAAACAGCAATTATTGGATAATCCTGTGAAATCCAGCTCAGCTAAACTCACTCACAGCCAGATTAGCATTCCCAGTATGTGACAACCCCCCCCCACCCCAACAATCCAAAACAACAAAAAGCTCTCATGCTTCTTTCTAGGACTTCACTTTCTCACACGTCAAGGTTCTTTGCTGAAGACGGCTCCAAAAGAGTAGCACTAACCCAGCATATAAATTTACAACTAGCTGCTGGCCACAGAATGCTTTTACCATTAAAATCAAAGAACACGAGAACATGCAAGCTCCAACTCTCTTACACAAACCCAAGATGGTCTAAGCTTTACGTTCAGTCATCTCTCCTCTTCTTTTAGTAAGGGACCAACTCCCAGCTCATTTATTTGAAGCCCTCAAAGCTTAATGACCAAGAAGAAGTATGGATTTCTGTCTCCTTGGTGAAGAAATTCCAGTGGGAGACATGTTCCTGTAAAGCTAGGTGGGGGTCAGGACAAGGACAAGCAACAAGGGACTGACTACTCCCTGACACTGAGTTACCCATCACTCTGCTTGGCTAAAAGACTAATTAAGAAATCAAGAAGCATCCAGAGAAGGTACTAGTTATTGTGGTCAATGGGAAAACAGGACAGAAGAACACCTTAATAGTGACTTACTTTAAATACCACATCCAGGCATGCAGGACACTGGATGACTGCTGGACCACACAGGAGAAAAAAAACTACAGAGTACTGAGTTGGGGGGGTTGGGGTTTTTTTAATAAGATGCAACTGCATATGCCCTGTGACTCCATTAATCAATTCTGACTAGGAAACAAAGAAAGCAGTATGATGATCATCTTTCCATCTACCAAAGATTCATTACTGCAGCCTAACAAGGTTTGAGCCTTTGACAGTGCTACTGCCACTTGCTCTCGTTATCAAAAGCCCAAGTCCTCTGTAAAACCAAGAACCAGCCTCCTGAGACAGCTCAGCGTCTCATAAAATGGTACTTCATCAGTACTGAGAAAGAGGAACTACAGGACAGCACTAAGACCCTCAGTTTCTGAAAATGAAAGGGAGGAAAAAAAAAAAGACAGACTTGTGCAAAGGGACTAGGAAACAAAAGATGGTTCCCCCTGCCCACCAAGAAGAAAGATTATTAAGCAATGACTCATACAATATCAATAACATACAATTACGATTACTTGTTCATAAGTCAAGCGAAAACCTGACTGTCAAGATGTAATTCCCAAATAAAAAGCAAGTTGTTCATTCATGAATTACCATGGTCAGCTCGGAGCACACAAGCGTCACTTCAGCACTTAGTCACTGCGACCTTCTCACCAGTCACTCTCCAGTGGGGCACACGCCTGCAACCCCTCCCCCTCCCACTGTTCATCCAGCTGCTTCCTGGCAGTTGTGAGGGTATCATTCTGCAGATACCGCATTACCCGACCACCTCGACCACACAGTTACACCACCTGTTATTTTCTTCTTCTCTAAGCCCTGCTGGGTCCTCCCTGCTGAAGCACTCTAGCATTGGCTTGGAAGGTTTTCCCTCAAGAGGCTGCAGATTCACACTGCCCTCTCAGCAGTTGTAGTCCTAGGCATTTGCATTCCAAAAACCACATAGAAGATGTAGAAAACTTCCTATTTCAGTTTCAAATGTAAGGAATCTGGTCTACAGAAGATTCAGCTGGTAAAATTCATATTCCCCCTGCCCCCCAGGAATTTTTTTTTGCCAGGTACAGAAAGAAGAAATTAGTGATCTGCAGTGATTCATAAAATACCACATTATAAGAAAACATTTCATAATAATATGCTAAACTGAACATTTTTTCTTCTTTGCACTACATACACAGCTTTTGTGTTGCCACCTCCATTCGTTCAGACTTTTTGCCGGAAGTCTCTGTCCTGCAACCAGCTGTGCAGAGAAGTCACCTGTCAGACCATGACAACTCAAAAGGAGACCTTAGTGTGGACCACTCATATTCCAGGCAACCAGGTATTCAGCTCGCTAAGCCCTAACTTCACTTTCATAAGCCAAAGACAAAACACTGTGTTCTAAGCACGAAGAACCACTTCCACTATCCAACTAAAACTTTTCCTAGGTAGTAATGAAAAGTTAAATACCATATATATGCTTCTATTTTAAATAGAAAAGGCATCCGCATGTACCTGCTACAATAGCACTTTAAATCTTCATCAATCGCACACAAGCAATGACAGTTTACCAGCATGTTTATGCATAAACTGGTCTAAGTCACACAAAGATATGAACCCAGTGGAGATAAATCGTCTCCCCCAAAACATCCAAAGCAGAGTGTTGTAGTGCTACAAAATCCAGCAACTACGAAGCTGAATAAGACCTGCGCTGAGTGACCTAGGAAGTGAATTACACTTTACACAACATCAGCTGCCACCAGCTATGAGAGACCAAGACTGCACCATTCCCCGCAGACACAGCTGTAAAACTCAAACATGGCAGTTTTGATGACGGCCCACGCTGGCAAGGATTAAAGTGGGACAATTAACAAAGCGCAGCTGATTCCATGCCTCTCGGAACCCAGACAGCTCTTCTACAAGACCACTGGAAGTCCAACGACATGAAGTGAAGGGATCGAAGAGAAGAACTGGAAGTCAGCAACAAGGGGACGACAGCGCTTCTCTGCAGCAGAAGTTGCTCTCGCTACGACTCCACTCGTGACCTGCCACAGTCTGCCGCAGCCCAGCACGGCACATCATGGGATTTATTTTTTGGGTTTTTTTTCCCCCAGATTAGTTGGCCAAAAACCTGGATTAAAGCGGTGCCTGGGCACACCGCCTGCGGCCCCACAGAGTGACCCAGCATCGAACCGCTCCGGGGGCACCTCATAACGCACCGGGACACTGTATCCCACCAACCACCCGGAACCACCCCAAACGCCAAACCGCCGTGAGGGCTGCGGGCGGGCCAGAGCTGCCCAGGGCCGGGGGTGCCCAGCCCAGACCCCATAGCTCCCTCCTGACCCGGAGCACCGGGCACGGCCCGGGGTCCGTATACGCGTCCGTACTGACCCCTTCCCCGTTACCTTCGGCCAGCAGCTCCTCGGGAGTGACCTGGTAGCGCCCCACAGGCAGCGCCTTCCAAGTTTCTGTCACCCTCACTGGGAAGAAGTTCCTTCTCATATTGATGCGGAACCTCTTGTGTTCCAGCTCA
>JAOXOE010030244.1:0-13329 GCA_028565055.1 Phoeniculus purpureus | reverse complement strand
GAGGTGTTTAAGGAACGAGTGGACGCGGCGCTTAGGGATCTGGTCTAGCAGTTAGATACTAGGATAAAGGTTGGACTGGATGACCCTGGAGGTCCTTTCCAGCCATGACGATTCTGTGTGATTCTGTGACTCTAACTGCTTTGTGGGTCAATAGAAATGCCGCCCTCTTGGTGCTACTTTCCGGACCCCCTGGGTCCCCAGAAGAGCTTGGCAGGGCTGCAGCCAACAACCCTGTGTGCCTCAGGACCATCCCTGTGGGTAACACGCTTGCCTGGCTCTAGGGCCTCACAGGGTTTGGTTGTCCACCAAGACTGCTGGAAAAAGACATTTCAGTCCTGCTGGCAAGCTTCCAATTTCAACACTTTTCCTTTCTTTTCTGGAAGAAGGCAAGGGAGCCGGGGTCCAAAGAGAGGCAGGAGGAGCTCAAGCCAATGGGTTCTGACACTCTGCTTTTGCTCACGCTTCTCAGCAATGCTTATTTGGGAACAGGGCACTTAAAAATGTTCTGCTTGGATGGAAAATGCCTTATCTAGTCATAATAGTTAACCACCTTCTCATCTGAGTTGCCTAAAGACATTCATTTGGCTTCCCGCCACGCAGCTGACGGACAACCCCATTCGTCCTGCAGCTGTGTGTTGGTTGCTCTGTCTCCTTTCTCAGGAGCTGCACGGGAAGCCAGGGCTCACTGGCTCACTCCTCCTCAGCACAGGATGGCAGCAGGGGTCCCTGCTGCTCGTTGTTCTGCTGCCGGGGGCACTGGGCTGCAGAGAGCGGTCTTCAGTTCAGCATCTGGCTGAGTGCTTTGGTCATACCGGTCTGCAGAGTGCAGAGGCATTTAGTTAAAGGCTACTGACATTTCCACTGATTGTAGTCACCGCAGCCTGCTCCATCTTCATTTCCATCTCTATCTCCAAGACAAGTCCCTTCCCACCTCCCAGCCATGTGTCCCACTTCTTTTCAGTGTCACTCCTTGGGGATGGGGTTGCAAATTTGCTGTCCTCTCTTATCAGTGCAATGACTGACACAGTTCTCTGGTTACCTGTCCTCAGCTTGACTGTGGTCTCCTTCTCACAGCTCCATCTAGCAGGATTCAATGGCGGCTCAGTTAGTGATGGGCAGCGCAGCGCTTTCTTCTAGCCAGGAACCATCACATCGGGAGGTCAACCCAGACAGGCAAGAGAACTGGTCAGGCTTGGGAAGGGTCTGATCCATGTGTGCATGTGTGGCATGGTCCCTGCAGACAGCAATAATAAAGGACTTTCTGCAATTCCCCTGCACGTTTTGGAAGCCGGGATTTCAAAGCTGTAATCAAGCCCTAATTGGGTAAATGCTCACCCCGGCCTGAGCTGCTGCCTCTCAGATGAATGGGAATAAGTCACAGGCAATTAGTGATTTGCCTGAGGCTCTTCTGTAGGTTGGAAATGTCTGGACTCAGACTCCACTGGCCTTGTTAGTCATGAGACCACACATCCTCTGTCCTCTCCGGGTGGCATCCCTACAGCCCTGCTGCAAGAAAGAGGAAAATCATCTATCTTCACATTTATCTGGGAAAAAGTTTCCCACAGCTCCTTCTGGCTCTTTTTGTTTTGATTCTGAGGTTTTGTTTCTCTGAAGAGTTAAAATAAATCTCAAACTGCAACTGCAGAGCTTTTTTGAGCACAGTGTTTGCTGCCAGAGGATCATCTGAGGGAAAAGTGCTTGAAAGCACAGCTGAGCCGGCTGGGCAAGGCTGATCAAGTGCTTTAAACGCGGTGTGACGCTCACTCACTGCAGAAAGCTGTGGGGCTCTCTCTGAACCTGTGATGGCTGCTTTGTCTTCCTTCTGGACAGGACCATTACCTAGGGCCTCTCTTTCCATCCCTTTGCCTTGCTGTGCAGCACGGAGTCTGACTTCCATTCTGCTTTGTCTGTGCTGCTCCTGAAGCAGAGGGGGTTCATAGGATATTGACCACCTTGTGCTCCTCACTGGCACGTGACCATCTCTTGTGGCCACATCAGCAGCGCTAAGGGTAACCCTTATCACGTCTCAGTGCCCCCCAAGTACTGAACCACCTCTCAGTTGTCCCAGTGCCTAGCCCATAACTTGGGAAGCGGTGAAGCGCCGTTAGTTCTTCCACACTTTCTTTCCCTTTAAAGCCCCTTCAAAGCAGGTGCTGCAGTCTTTCAGAATGCGCTGGTTTTGAAAGGCTTTTAAGATAGTTTTTCTCCCTTTGCTGTTTGGTGCTAACAAAATCACTGGAGTCACATCAGGGAAGTTAAATGGGGTCCTGACCAGGCCTAAACCAGCACTTAGAGTGTCCATTCCACGGCACATTAGTGCCTCCCGGCTGGCGGGCTCTCTCTGAGACAGCCCAGAAGCAGCACCCCCTTGGCAGCACCATGGGTACCTGTAGGTAGACGTAGCCCTTTCCCTCAAACAGACTGTTTTAGGGTTATGCAGTAACCACCCAGAGGATTTCTGCTCCTGCACGCTGTTGGGTTTTTAAACCCTGACCTTTGCTTTTACTTGCTGTCTCTCTGTTTGGGAGTGTCTTGACCAGACTGTTCTGACAGCGTGGGGTGGAAGTGCTCAGCTGCTGACCCCTGGGGAAGCCGGGAGAAAGGGGCTCTGTGCTACAGAAGTGTGCTGCGCTGACATTCACCCCATCGCGGGGAGCACTGGGGAAGGGCAAAGCACCTCTGTGCACAAAAACCCACGGTGGGATCATGGTCATCTAGCACTGAAGCTCGACTGCAGATGCTTCTCCTGGACAAAAGAATTAAGCCCACAGTGGGCTGAACATATACCAGATCAGCACTTGGTTTTGGGGTACTGGAGATGTGGCCCTTAAATGGTAATTAGCTGTATCCCCGCTCTAATCAAAGCTGTCTCAATAAGTAAATGGTGTCCTAGAAGCTGATAAAGCAGCATTCCTGACCACTCACACATTTTTTTGAGTATCTCAGTGCCAGGATTTCATTCCTTACTGGCAGCGGAAAAGCCTTCCATGACTCACAGGGGACAGGAATCCTTAAGCAAACAGTATGTTGTGGCAAGTCAGCACTTCCCCCCCATTATCACTGCTGGTTGACAGAGGGGATGAGAAGCACTATGGCAGAGAATGCTGCAGGAGGACTTCTCTTACGCCCCACTGGGTCACATTATGCTGCAGAGAAAGGAAGGCATCTGCAGCCCCATCTCCCCTGCCAGTACTCCCCAGGACAGACACACTGACAGCAGCCCTTACTGTCTGTGTCAGAGAACAAATCTGGATGAGAGCTCAAAGAAAGGCTATGTGTGACAGTTCTTCTTCAAAACCATTAAAGCATGGCTTCCATGGGTCATGTAGCACCTTGTACTGTACCTCACTTGGCACCACACACTGAAGCACTAGGAGACAAGGACAGAGATGTGGCCCAATGGAGTTGTGATCCCTGGGGCCAGGCATCTGCATCCCTGTCTGTTGGTGGGACCTTCGATCTGTGTTTCCTTGTATCTCCTTTGCTGCTTCAGAACAGCCAGCTCTTCCCACCACAGCTGCTCCTGTCCTGAGGACTAGATAGGATGCAGTGTGATGGGACAGCCTAAGGTGTGAGTGGCATGTCACTGCCCTCCTACAAGACCAAGCCTATACATCTGGATGTTAACTTCCTGGAGGAACCCATGACAGTGAAATCTTCTCCTCTGGCAGGTGGGATGTATGAAGCTGACTTCAACATAATGAGGGGGGACATCTCCTATTGAGTGGGGCTAGGATCAGGGAAGTTTGTGGCAGCAGGACCTGAGCATAAAGAAGCTTTCAACACAACAGATGGGGTGAAGGTGTCATGAGGGAGCACAGCTGCACTCACACTCTTCCACATCACTCTGTTGCAGTGTTTACCAGTGCAGTCCTGCCTGCAAGGGGCTCTCCCCTCCATCCATAAATCATGATCCCCTCAGGCCTGGCCATTTAGCTGCAAACATGCCTTGGTCTTCCCAAGACAGAGCAAAATTCCCTCTAAACCAAGCAGCCTCTCCAGATGCAGCTTTATCTCCTTTTTCCTGCTTACTGAGGAGGTCCCTGAAAGGGCCATTTGTTCCCATCATCACAGTGTGCAGCACCTCTCAGGGGTGTTGGGATGTCTCCCACCACCCTGGGAGCCCTGCACTGCTGCCTCTCCTTCCCTCTGGTTCTGTGCTCACCCTCTGCTGGGCATGGCAGGTATCTCCACAACGATCAACAGTGCCAGCGCCATCCCTGCCTGCAGGGCTTCCCCTTCCCTCCGCTGTCATCATACCCCTTTCCCTTCAGCATTTGGTCAAGCTCTTCATCTTGACATTTAAAATTCTGCTCTGAGCAGCCTCTGCCCACAACTCAACTCAACTTTCCTCCTACTCTCCCCCTCCTCATGGGAGAACCACAGGCTCATGTCTTCTTCCACTCTCCTGTTCTCTGGCTCCTGCTCACACCTCCCACTTCCCATCTCTTCAAGCTGCTCCCTCTGACCATGAGGGGTCTTGCTACCACCCACTGAGCAATTTGCTCATCTTCCCCATGCTGCCCTTGAGCTCTCTTCCTTCAGCTTGTATTTCCCCAAAGCTCTCTGCCCAGTATTGTTTGTTCCTCTTTTGGACCTTAGGACAAAAATATCTCCCCAGCCGGGCAGCCTGCGCTGCCGGTCAGATTTCCCTGAGAGTTGTGTGAGCAATGTTGTTTGTGCGCGGGGTGAACACGCTGACCCAGAAGGAAAGAGCAGACAGCTCCTGTGAAAACGCTCGTGTTCAGATCACGTATGGCTGCTTTTCTTCCACCTCTTTTTTAAAAAAATACAACTCTCACCAGTTTAATGCTTGTTTTTTATTTTGAAAGATGCAGCCTCCCACTACTTACAGGAGGCTGCTACGGTGCCGCAATTCCTTCAGAGAAAACTACCCCCTATATAGAGTAAGACAAGCTGAAAGCTTCAAGGGTCACAGCCATAAATCCCGCTCACCTCCCTCTTGCTTGTTTGCTCGCTGGCTAAGGTGTGCCGGGCATCACCAAGCCAGGTTCCTCCACAGAGTCCTTACCACGACTCTGTGCTTTCTGGGGGTGGGTTGCTCTTAGTCCCTTGTGCTGGAGTTGTTTCACTTTCCACAGGCTCCTTAAATAGCCAGAAGCCAAACAGAGGATGAACTGGGACTTAAGAGACTTCCTTGTGTGGTGGGACATCCTGCTTCCAGTGCTTGGTCTGAATGCGCCAGACGGCTTTCCCACAGCTCAGTTCTGTGCTCTGACCACAAAATGATGATGCTGGGTCTTGATGGCTTTGTGATGCCTCCTCAAGGATCAGCCACGTGCTCCACAACCAATTGCACCCATGTTTCTTGCAAACAAGCTAGAAGATAAATCCTGCCTTAATAAAGTTGTAACTTAGAGACAAGCAATAGCAGATACAAATCCTGGTGCAGAGCTGCTTCTCACAGTCCCTGAGGTGAGTAAGATGATTTTTGCATCTTCTCATTTAACAAAACAGAGAATTTATCTCAGCCTCCTTCTTTGCTGTGCCTTGGCCACAGAGACTTAAAAACACTAAGTCTTGTGGGTCAGGCAAGACATCAGATGGCATCTAGTCCCAGTCCCTGCTCAAAGCACAGCCAACCTAGATCAAGCAACTCAGGGGGTTGGGGGCTTGTTCAGCTGAGCTTTGAGTATCAACAAGGCTACAGATCAGTCCTGTTCATTGTCCCTCTCACAAGGAAAGAAATTTCTCTAGTAACTGATTAGAATTTTCCTGTTGCAATGCATTTCTGATGTCTCTTGTTCTGATTCTGTGCATCTCCATCACTCCTCCATGCCAAATTTTTGGCTTGTGCCTTTGAAGTTCTGGCCACTGAAAATGCCAGCTGTTACAAAGAGCCAACAGAATGCTTAACTTCTTCCTGTGCAACAGAGCGCTTGGCACAGGAAGCTTCCAATCCCAGAGACAGAATAAATACCTGAGTCTTGGTGCCCAGCCCACCGGTCTGACATGTTCAGCCCTTTAGCAAAGCTTGCACAGGGCAGAGAGGTGGCCATTTCACATGACTAGCCCCCAGACAGGGCTTCGCCTTCTGCCAGGAGTATTGCACTCACTCCTCTGTGTTTTCTTGCTCAACAGTGTTTGGATGTTATCGTGAATGTACTGGAGTATTTTGGGCACTTCCATCTGCAGCCGGATCACTGGATTCCTGATGAACTATTAAAAACATTGCAGTGCTGTTCAGTGCCCTGGTGAAAGGACTGAGCCCTACAGAGCGATATGAGAAAGAAGGAAATGCCACAGAGGAAAAGGGAGCAGGACCAAAGCCTGTGACTTACGATGCAGGCAGCGCATCCAAAGGGCACTTCCACCCTGCGAACACAGGCAATGCAAGAAGCCTGGCCTGGGGCTCAGAGCAGGTGCGTTTTCATGGAAAAAGAGGAAAATAAAGGATGACAGACTCAAAATTGCAGTCCTACTGGGATTTGTTTTCTCAGTGCTATGCAAACTCTTCACAGCTTGGACCCCAGCTAGCAGCAAGATTGTCTTGGAATTACCTCTCCTCTGACTCATGGTGTTTCTGCAGGACTTCTTGACGATAATGTTGCTTCTTCCTGGGAGCAATTATTAGGGAAGCATTCATCTTCCGTGTTTAGTACAATGTAGATGTTGAAAATGACGAGAGTGAAAGGAGGGGGCAGTCAGCGTTGTTTCTCCAGGGCCCATTGAGTTTGCGTGCATGGTCTGGGCTCAGCTTCAGGTCTTAGGAGCCGGGTCCTGAAAACTGGGGAGCTGCTGGCTGGTTTGAGCTGCTGAAAAGCAGCCATACCCACCCTGGGACTCACATCATACTCATAAGAAAAAGCCAGAGACTGGCCCCATGCAGCACCTGCTCACTAACTGTTCCAGTGTGCAGGATTAGGCTCCTTATGAACAGACTTGACTTGAGTTGGAGAGAGAGCTCACCGGAGCAGTTGAAAACAGACCCACAGAGTGAGCTGGCAGTTAATCAGCTTGGACAAAAGGGATTCTATAGCCTTCATTGCTTATTAATGCAGGATGCTTGTAGGTGACTGTCTGTGGCTAATTTACTGTGCTGGGCTCCTCCACACAACCTAGGACCAAGGGGCTTCTTCCTGCTGCAGAGACTCTTGTGTAAAGGAAGTCTTCTTCATGAATCAGTCTCCTTCATGACATACTCCTTGTGGTGTAGAGGCCAAGGGATGTTCCAACCCACTGACATCTGTGTCAGCCTCTTTAGTCAGTGGGGCTTTTGATGTTGGGGTTGATGGTGTAAGCAGAGGTACTTTTTTTGCCTGTATTTGTTCACACTCTGTAGTAGTTAAAGCAGAATTTCAGCCTGCTTGCACCTTCACGTGTCACTGCTGTTTACTGACCTGGCAAACATATCTTTGTGCCGACACAATTGTTTGGTATAAAGGCTCTTTCCCCAGGAGCTGGGAGAGAAGGAACGTAAATGCTGGATCACAGATGCTAGAAAGGATGCAAAGCCCATGATGCAAAGGCTTTCTATTTGTGTGTGTGTGTTTCCTTCGTGTGCGTAGATTAATTAAAGTCAAAACTTAATGCTGGCCATTGAGCAGAAAATATAACCTCGTGGGTGGGCAGTCGGCCCTGCCAGACTCACCGCATCCACTCTGTGGGGGTCGTCAGAGTGCTACCAGAACTTGTCCAAACCCTTTGTACACACTCAGCCAAATTCTGCAAACACTTCGTATTTTCTGCAGGGTAAATAACTGATGATGCATCAGTCTACTGACTGCGTGGGGCTGCTTACTCAGGGAGGTACTGCAGCACTGAGACCTGAAGACCACACCACCAGATCTGCTTTCTGCTGGTGGTGTGCCTCTTCTTCCATTACCTCTGAACACCAGGTGAGGCTGTAGCCAAAAGCCAAGCAGCCTCAAAGCAGGCAGAATAAATTGCCTCTGTGCCTGCCAGTTAGTGTGCAATTACAGAACAGGTAGAGGATTTATTTCACTTATGTTTATGGATTCAAGGAATGGAGACATCAGAAGCAGCTCACGGGAGCTTGTTAGGGAGAGAAGCAGCACTGCGATTATAGCTTATAAACAAGCATCTCTTGGTTATCCCAGAAGAACAAGGAAGACAAAGTACTTATGGTCTTGGCACAGTTAGCTCTGGCTATGGGCATTTTCAGTCAAGCCGGGACAGACAGTGTGCTGTTTCTTTCCAAGGCAGTTGGGACAACTGTACGTGTTACAGGGCTCCCTTCTGCTTTTCTGAAATGTGGTTGTTAAGCAGCACATGTAACACCAACCAGTTGCTGGAGGCTGTCTGGGAGAACCTGCAGGGTGACTTTTAGGTGGACAGGATGCAGTTGTCTCAAAACTATTTTGGACATAGAGTGCAGCAATTATCCTGGCTCCAGAGCGAGTAAAAGACTTGACAGCTGCAAGGGCTTTCAAGGGTAATAAACTGCATCAGCCAGGGAATCACTGGGAGTTAAAGCTGAGACATTTGGGAACTCAGGAGAGCAGCCCTTCCCCTCAGGCTGCCCCCAGGGCGAGGAAGGATGGAGAATGGGATGCACAGCCAGCCTGGCTTGCTCCTACCTGGGCATTCAGAGCTGGCTTTTAAAAGGCAGGAAGGAAAGCATGGGACCCCTCCTGGCTCAGGCATGCTCCCTGTATGCCTACTCATAACTCACACCGTCAGGAGGTCCAGCGGCAGAGGCCAAGAGACCAGGACTTTTCCTGGGGCAGGGAGCTGGTAAGGCATACAGAACGTCCTGCTCTTGACCTTGTCAGGAGTTAAATGGGACAGCAGGTAGCAAAGGAAGGGTCAAGGCTACCAGGAAAGGACTCCTCTAGAGGGTCCCTGCTGCTGGGCAGAGCATGCTTACTGGCAAATGGCAGAAGACAATTTTGTTGCAGTGTGCCTGCAGGACCGCTGTGCAGAGCAAGCCCGAGATGCTGCAGAGCCTTTCCGCTCACCCCCTGATGAGGGGCTGTGCCAACAGCATGTGGTGGTGCTTTGCACGTGTCCACGCTTCTCCTTGTGCTGTGCAGAAACCCTGCTCCGGCCAGGAGGGTCAGATCCGTTACATGGTTTGCAGATGGAAAAATGAAGGCAGAGAGAAAAGGCAATGAAGGGAAAAAGCTTATAACATGGGGAAATTAGCAATGGAGGCAGAGGGAAAAATGAGAGCTTCCGCAGTGCGCTGAAACACACATAGAACAAGGGGGAGATGTTGCAATCTGTGCTTTCTTCACTTTCTTCTTCATGCTAGTTTAACTATTGCTAGTCCTCCTCCAAGGGCTTTGGCTAGCCTCAGGTACCACTTGCGCTTGAATGAGAAGTCGGAGAGGAACCTCTGTGTGTCTGCCCAGCAGGGGTCACTGACAACTTCCTTCAAGTTGTAAACTTTTCCATTATTATTTCTTTTCTGGAAGGTCTGTCATTCCAAGAAAACATCCATGATGTGGGTAGGAACTGCACTGTTGGAGCAATCTAGGAGTAAGGCAAAATGTCCTCTCACTAAGGCGAGGATGCCTTGAACCACACTGCCAGCAGTGGGCCAGCACTGGTGGGTCAGATGCAGGAGCTGATCAGGTGTTAGCATCCCTTATGTTAGTAACACATTGGCTCAGGGTTTGCAGAAAACCTTGGGGCCAGCAGACCAGCTATGGCCGTGAACATCCAAATGAGACATCCCAGTACAAATGAGATGCTGTCAACTTTTTGCTGCTTGTGTAAATGCTTGCTCTCCTGCCAGCTCAGTTCCCAAATGGGGCAAGACCAAAGGAACTGCCGTGGAAAGCAAACATTATCTCCTCCACCTTCCTTCAGGACTGTAGATTACAGAAACACAGGGAAAATTCTGTTGCATTTTTGTGGCTGCTAAGAGGTCTGGGGTCATCCTGACTCTGGGGAATATGTGGCTCCCCTCTGTGTGTGCAGTATGAAAGATGCACATATGTACTTTCCTACCTGGACCAGTAAACAAGCACAGGCTGGGAGAAACACAGGCCAGGAAAGATCACTAAGCGTGAGCATGCTGCCAGGATGGGCTGCGACCAAAGCTGGTAAGCCAGATGCTGGAGTGAAGCAGACCCGTGCTCTGGAGTCAGAGCAGCAAAGCATCCTTGCATGTGTGCACCTGTCCCTCCTTGATCTTTCCAGTCTGGTGGGAGGATGGCTGGTATCCACAGCTTCAGAAGAACAGAATGGCCTGGTTGTGTTCTTCCTCCCTAGGAAGTCTCAGCTGCTCCCTGCTCCAGCGTATTCCTCACTGCACACCCATCACAAGTCTCCAGCTTTCTCATGCTTCTCCAGTGGAAGAAAGTTGCCACCATTACTTCAGGCTGGGACCCAGCCTTTTTGCTTTACATTCATTAGGATGACTGGTTTGTGACTAGCTGCGTTTTTACTGTGTCCATTAATCGCTTTTCTGTAAAACAATTCACCAGTGAGATTGTAAAGGCCAGCAGCCTACGCAAGTGATAGTTCTTGCAAAGCTTCCCCGCCCTTTGCAGTGACATTTGTTGGGACAGTGCAGAACTTCTGGTCCATCTCTGTCAGGACATGATGCTATGCTGGCACAGTTGGCAAGGACATATCCTCTGAGTGTTCATTCCAAATGGAAATATGAACTGCCATAATGTCGAAATCTTCATATATGGGGTGTCTCTGCCTGTGTCCTCATGGCTCACCCTCTGTCCTGGGCCTCAGCAGTCTGCTAGGGGTAGGTAATGCTCCCCGTACAGCAGCACAATGACTTAGAGGAAGTTCCTACTCCGGGTGCGGCATGCGCCTACACACACATATTGCTCATATGAAGTATGCCTGAGAATCAAGCCCTGAGACAGAAAGGCTGCTGGTGATTGGGGGTGGTGCTTACAGCTGGAGCAGCCTGTGCTACAGAGACCTGAGTTCTTGTGGATCTTTGACTCATTTGCATTCAAGGTGCACCTTCATCATTGCAAATAGCATCTCTCCTCACTAGCCATCTCTCTTACAGCATGCAGGAAATTTTTGCAAGTTTCTTTCCGCTCAGGAGTCTGTGACATGACCCAATCTGTAGTGCTGGTCCAGGACTGCTGTTTCCTATCACTACATTTCCACTGTCTGGGCTTCAGTGATAATGTCCTTCAACTCACCTTCAGGCATTTCAGGTTTTCATCTAAATGCGGTGAGCTGTCAAAGACCCCGGCTTGCAGGCTCTATAGGAGTGATGAGCCACATATCCCCACTCTGCTTTAACCTAATTCTGGGCAAGTAGTTTGCCATGAACATGTTCCGGAGAATGTCCTTCTGTCTGTTTCTGAGGCTGAATGCAGAGTTTGGGAGTTTGTTATCACTGGAACTTCCTCAGTGAATGGCTTCAGTAACCATCACTGAATAGCCCAGTACTGTCACTCATGCCTTTAGTACTCATTGCTCATTCTGTGGGTTCAGTCTTGGCATTTTTTTCCCAACCCCTGATTCCCAAAATAATATTTCCTTTTCATAAAGATCATTGCATTTGTACATTCTCTCCAAAGGCTCCTGTGGCTGCCGTGATATTTAACAAGCCTCTTGCTTGTGAAAAAAAGCAAAAAAGAAAAGCAACTTGCTGAAAACAGAGGACTCTGCTGTAGCCTCCTGCATGACACCTGTTTGTCTTGTGAAGATGCGGTGATAGGTGTTCTCTGGTTGTGCTGGCTGCGTCGCTCTTTCCTGTACTTTGTCCATACCACTCTGCAGGCTTGTGTTTATCCAATTCAATGCGCGTTCTGCAAGGCAGTTTATTGCCCTTCCCCAAAAGCAAAAGAAGTACCTGCTAGCACTAAGAGAGAAGGCACATATCCCTTATCACTTTTATTTCAAAAGTAAGACATTTACTTTTCAACTGAGGAAAATATTTACCAGTATCACTGGTAGGTTGAAGACTTGAATCCCAGGCTGGCTTGCATTTGGTGTTACAAGATGTTAGAATATTTTCATGCTGTCAAAGGAACAAATATGTAAATACATTTACTTTCTTATCTAGTATCTCTTGTTGTCATTGACAAATTTATCTATGGAAAAGTTTGGCTTTTAATGTGCCATCTGCAGCTACAGGGCCGTGCAGACCCATGTGCACACACAGACCCACTGGAAGGGGTTTTGCACTGGAACCACGGCAAATCAATACATATTACGGAATTTGGGAATTTCAACTCAAAAAGCCCTGCTGATGTGAAGGACTTACCAAAGGAGGATTGCACCGTCTGGAAGAATCCTTGTCATGGAGTTCAGCTCCTGTGCAGACATCTAGGTGAGCAGATGTTTCAGAGGAGCTCAGTTCCTGACTTTCTCACCTTGCTTGGGGGGAGAATTGCTGTGCAACTAGGCTCTTCCTAATCATAAAATGAATGAAGGTTCTTTTAAATATAACCTAATCTGCCTTCCTGGCAATGGGCAGTGACACCTTCCACTAGATAGGCTGCTCAGAGCATCATTCCAACCCAACCTTGAATGTTTCCAGGAATGGGGCTTATACCATCTCTTTGGGTAACCTGTTTCAGTGTTTCAGTGCCCTCACTGTAAACTATTCCTTCCTTATGTAGTCTAAATCTCTCATCTTTTAGTTTAAAACCATTGCCTGTCACAACACGCCCAGCTAAACCTCTGGCCACATCTTTCTTACAGGCTCACTTTACGGACTGATAGGCCACAACAAGGTCTTCTCAGAGCCTTCCCTTCTCCAGGCTGAAAAACCCCAGCACCCTCAGCATTTCTTTACAGCAGAGGTGTTCCAGCCCTTTGATAATTTTTCTGGCCTCCTCTGCAACCACTCCAACAGGTCCATGTCTTTTCTGTGCTGAAGGCCCCGGAGCTAGACGCAGTACTCTGGGTGAGGTCTCACCAGAGCAGCATAGAAGGGAATAATCACCCTGTCTTGAACTGCTGACCACAATCTGATCCTCTGTGTTTTATGCCCCTAGCAGTGTCTTTCTTCAAACGAATACTTACAGAATATGAACTCTTACCAAAACAGAATATGAACTTACCCAAGACAGGTTGCCTCAGGCCAGCCATCAAAACCAGTCCTGAAAAGAAACCTCAAAGGGTCATTGTTATAGGAGGCTCCTACTGAAGGAAACAGAGGGCCCAACACGCAGACCAAACCCATTTCATAGAGAGGTCTGCTGCCTCCCTGGTGCCCAGGTAAGGGACATGGTAGGTAAAATTCCCACCCTCGTGAGTCCCTCAGACTACTACCCACTTCTGGTCTTTCAAGTGGGCAGTGACGATGCAACAATGAGAGGCTCACGATCAGTTAAAAGAGATTTCAGGACCTTAGGGCAACTACTAAAGGGATCAGGAGCTCAAGTTGTCTTCTCCTCTATCCCTCTA
>JAOXOE010030243.1:0-13330 GCA_028565055.1 Phoeniculus purpureus | reverse complement strand
GGTGCCATGGTCTAGCCTTGAGCTCTGTGGTAACGGGTTGGACGTGATGATCTATGAGGTCTCTTCCAACCTTGGTAATACTATGATACTGTGATACTGTGACATTAGGAAGGCTTCCAATGACACTTCTAAAGTGGCAGGCTCTTGGGGAAATTCATGAGGGGTTTGAATTAGTTTGATTACCCAAAGTAAGATCCTCTAGATGAAGATAGTTAGATACTCACTGATGATGTTCATAAACTTTTTTAAAACAGTATATTATTTGATCACAACTTTTTTTTTTTGTCTTTTTTTTGTACATTTGATTATTTACTTTTTTCATTTGCCTCTGTATTCTTTTAGAAAGAATGAGCTATCCAGATGGTGATACTTGGAGTCTGCCTTCTGAAAAAGGTCAACTTGAGGAACCAAAATGTCAGTGATAAAACGGTACAAGCTATGACATGTATAAAAGGCAATCTGTCCAGAGAGTACAAATTGGTCCAGCTTTACCAGAATAAATAAATTTATATCAATGCACACATTTGCCTTATAGGAATTTAGTTGTCATGTAAGATGGTAAAAAAGGAAGTGGAAAAATGGTAAATGTACCAGTAACAGAACAGTAGAAGGTCGTATGTAGAAGCAGACAGCATAGTGTTACCACAGTCCACAGACATTTGCCTTAGACTTCAACTGGGAGCAGTAGGTCTTCTCACAGCCCAGTCCTTGCTGCACTTCTGTGTCTACGCGGAAATATTCATCACATTTTTCCTTACAGATGAGCATTTATAGTCCCAATGTGTTTTCAGTAATTGACAAAAATAATTGCTCTTATTGTAAGGTTTGAATGTGAATAATGACAAAGTTTTAATTTTCTTGTTATTAGTCTTTGGTAAGCTAGGTGACTAACATTTGGTGATGCAAAGAGAAAAGTGAAAATGAACTGTCAGCAACTGGAAATGAGACATGGTATTGACCAAGGATTGCTTTCCATTTGCATACCAGGATATTTCTTCACTTGGCACAGAACAGGAGTTGTTTAAGCCCCTTATCTGCAAGGCCAAGTCTCATCCTAAACCTGTCAGGTGAAGATGATCCACCAGCTGTGTTTATCAAAGGACAGATGACAGATTTTCCACAATAGACCAGAAGCAATAGACAAATTATCCTGCCTTCTGGAATCTTGCAAAACTGGCATGGTTTGTGACTTTTTGTGACGTTTGTCTTAAAAACTGCAAGCCAAATTACAACCCCTGTTTCTGTGCCTCTGCAAACAGAGAAAGAGTTTGTTAAACATAAGTGGTTCGGAGTTTTGGTTTTGGGTTTACAGCTCTGCCTTCATCTCCTTCTCCTTTGACTTCACTTCTCTGTGTTTCAGACAGAGCACGCGTCACTGAGTGCTGGAGGTAGCAGTCACCTTACCCTGGGAATGTAGTGAATATTGAGACAGAATTGATCCTGAAGAATGAGCATAAGAAAGGTTTTGTTGGAATTCCATGGTTGGCTGAAATGGAAAGAGTTCTCCCCTTGTTCCTGGCCAGAAGAATCAGCATTTTGGAAAAGGGGGAATGTGCGCATGGGTTTGATGGACACCACATTTCCACAAGAAGCAGGAACAGCTGGAAGTCTCTTCTCCTTGAGGGGCTGGACATTGCAGTTTTAAAGTCTCTGTTATATAAAAACACATTATCAGTCTCCACATATCTTCATGTGGGGTTTTAATTTGGGATTAATTATTTATGTGAGGTGAACTAAATGTCTTGTTTTTCCCTAAACTGAGTTAGTTTTGTTTTCACCTACAATCCCTACGTGGTTTCTGGTTTGGTTTTTTTTTCAGCCCATTTGCACATTAACTAAATTAATTAGTTAATTTCGTCTCAGGTCCAATCATGACAAAACCAAAGAATGCAACTGAGCTACACATTTAGAAATAAATTTGGATCCATGAGTATCTGCTTTGTTTAAAGATGAGCCTTTAAAAAGACCTGCACTATAAGGTGGAATTTACTGCTGATTTGCAAACACGTTTTCACTGAAATATGTCTCATAAGGTATCTGAGGAAGCAATAGAGTAAAAAGTAAGGAAAGGTCTGGTGAGAAAATAACTTACAGCTTAATCAGCTTTCTGATAAATTCTTGTTTTATCTCAGCCATAAATTTTGCGGTTTCCTTTTAGGTTTTTTTTCTATTCAAGACTTCTTTTTCTTCTAGTAAACAAAGAAAGTACAGCTTCTTGAAACATCCTGGTATCAGACAGCCAGGCAGGAGAGACAGAGAAAAAAAGCTTTCATCAGGCAACAGTTTGGTGCTTGGCTGTGACAGACTGACATGTCACCAAAGACCTGGATAGCTGCATCACATTACAGACTGCTGTGTTCATCAGGTTAATTATCATTACAGGGTGTGATGTAGACTGTGAATGGGACCTCTATCCCATAATTTGTCATAAACAGTGTTCTTCCAGAGCTTCATTTTGTAATGCAGTATGAGAAGAAAAACAACCAAAAAACCCAACCCTTTGCAGAACAGGATACGTACCTGTTTGCTTGTAATCCTTCCAGTTCAGGTGGAAAGACATTAATACCATTAATGACTCCTTTTTTGAGGGAGCAGAGTTGGATCAAGAAAGAAAAGATAGTGTTGCAGCTGAGAAACTCATTTCAGATAGAAATTGCAAGTACTCAAGCTAGAAAGCTGTATCAGGTCCCTTGTGAGGCACAAGATTTATTCATACCCCCGCAGAATAGCACTGAATCAATGAGTCTCACACTGCCTGCTCTTCAAGTATCTTCTTCACTGAACTACTTCTCTCCAGAGAGTTGCTCTAAGATAGCTGATTTTTAAGAAATGATATTCAAGACAGGTGTTTCCCTCGGGCATATTCCCTACCCCTTATAAACCTTCAGAAATGTTCTCAAGAATGCCTCTTGTCAGTGAGAAAAAGAAGAAATTAAAAAAAAAAATCAATCAAGTTATTCTCTACAAAGCTGAGAGTTTCCAAAGCCCTATGCACTTAAAAAGTAATAGTCATAGGTAATAAAATTAATAGACACTGTGAGTATGTTTTAAAATCAGGCTACTAAAATGCAGAGCATCTAAAGTACTTCTTAAACTACATTTATGAAAGTGTTTACCATTGCATTTATTAAACACAGACAATAAAATAATATCAATTAGTTCCTCAATATTCTGCAATTATTACAATCCTGACAGCAATGAAACCAAATAAGGTGAATGGAAATTCAGTACAGTTTGATAGATATTAAACTAAAAAAGTAGAAGGAAAGCAGAGCTCCCCTTTTCTAACTAACCTCACAGCCTGCTGTGCCAGAAGCACAAATCTGTCACATCTATGTTTATTTCCCTAGATATAACCAAATCTTAAGTTTAACCCTTCCACACTTTCCACTGTAGTTGGAAATATTCAATGTCAAAAGACAAGACAGTGGTTGGGATCTTTACAGCTCCCAAATCATTCTAACGCTGCTATTCACATTTTCCAAATTTTGATACTAGGCTTCCATTACCACGGAACAATGTTTGTGCTAAACATAGAAATACTCGATAGTACCCATATTACAAAATGAGATTACACCTATTTCTCTGAGGCATGAAACACCAGCTTCTGCCCTTTTTTCATAATTTTGCAGTCAATAACAACGTCAATGTCTTCAGCAGGATGTCACCCTTATGAAATGTACTGAAAGCAGAATAATATGTTTAGAATGTTACTTTGCTTTCAGATGAAGGGATTTTTCGTTTAATGCACACTGGCATCTAGCATATACTTCGAACTACAACTGTTGATGTTCCTTACTATTTTATCTTCATTAGAAGCACCAGATATTCAACTTATGTAAACAGATGTCTTTACTTCCAGAGTAGGCACCTGTGCAGAAAAAAGCTAGAAGAAAAAGCATGCAGTATCATTTCATGCTGCAAGACACTATATCTTAAGAAATTACCAGTGTTTTATTGAAATTGGACTAGATGATCTTTCAAGGTCTCTTCCAATCCCTAATGATCCTATGATTCTATGATTCTATGAAATGGGTTGCAAGTAGCCTACTCTAGTGTTTCGCCAGGATGAACCTTTTCTTGGGCTAGGTCTATCTTACGTCACAAATCATGGCATGGAGCACGGCGGAAAGCTGGAGAGATCTGGTGTATTTCTCTGAAGCAGTGAAAGACTGCACGATGCAGTATTAGTTCAGGGCTGTCCCTCATTTTCCAAGTCTTGCCCTTCTCTGAGTCCAATTTCATAATAGATCAATAGCTTTTTCTTTTTTTTAACTTGTTTGTGTTTTTGAGCTAGGAGCAGGTAGCATTGTGGCCTACACATTTGTATGACACTAGGACACACTAGTTGTCCATGTTGCCCATGGTTGCCCATGTATCAGGAAGATTAAGGAAAAGCATTGCTGAAAAGCACACAATTGTATAAAAGGCATGAGCATTAAAAGGATTGACCATGAAGTTGATTAAAAACTGTAAGGACCAAACTGTATTGCATGGTGTCAGTCAATAACCTAACAAGCCTTCTTCTCTACTCCTGCACCTTCGGTACTTTCTCAGTGATTTGATGCATAAGCATTTACACAGCATCCATGATGCACCACAAGATTAAATTTTTCAAGAGCACCCAGAAGAGCAGAGTGCATGAAAGATTTTATAGCAGAACCATTATATTACACATTTGTAAGTGCTTGCCACTAATGCTTATTCTGTTCATTTATGCACACTGCATGCATCGTTATTTTGACATACAGCTACCAGTAGGCAAGAAGAAAAGATGCTGTCTGGCAGTTGTCACATGCCAGGTTTTGCTGGCACCAAATTACTCCAGAAAGTTTCTTTATACACCAGCAAATATTCCAGATACAGCTTTAAACCATCCAGAGAAAAATACACTTCTTCGTCAGTACTAATGAGTCTGTCTCACAACACAACAGACTGAGAGTTAAAATATTGGGGCTGGTGACCAGCTGCAATACAGTTTGAGAGAAATTGACATAAGCCTGAGCAGACAGACTTCTGTGTCACAGAACAGTTAGGCTGCCCTTGTGTCGGGGCACAGAGAAGCCATACAATTATTTGTTTCATAATTGCTGAGGGCAGATTCTAAGCATTAGATATTTCCACTATCAGATGTTTCCACCCGCTGCTGGCTTGTTTATCAAAGCAACACTTGCTAGCCTTAGACAACCATGTTGATATTTACCACCTGTGAAGGTCTGAGGTCATACTAATGGGTGTGTTGCATGAAAAGGGGGCAAATGTGGTAAGGAATAAACCCCCTTGTGTTATAGCCAGTCCTCAGAGAATAGAGGGGCTAGGTGCAGCTGGATTTATACCTTAATACAGGTGCCAATTAGGGAGTTTTGCTGCAAGTCCAACGCCAGAGTTCACAAATAGTATTATTTATTCAGCATATATATATATGTTTGTGCAACATATATATATATATGCAGATTCTTTGAGATTGTCAGGGATAAACATAACTGCAGGAACCACTAAAGTGTAGGAACACTTTAGGCATACAGGTTTGTATGCCTAAAGGAATACAAACAGGCAAACAAACATACAGACAGACACAGTGCCCTGCTGAGGCACAGATTCTTACCAAGACATCATGCCTGTCTGGGATGAGCAAACAGGTGAAAACCAGTAAATGCCCTTGAAAATTATTGTGTCAGGTTCTCATTCACACCTCACTAGCCCCAAAAGTACCAACATTTATACCTGGGTTTTTAGTATTATGTAATGTCCATGCGAAAGACTGTAGTTTAAAATTACAGTGGGTTTAACACTCCTTGGTGAGCTAATCAGGTTCTGAATAGCTTTTCTGTGTCCAGCCATTGTTTCTATTGTCTTCTGCTGGGAAGAGTGATTAAAACCACTTCATAATGGCCTTCAACTCAAGCTGTCTACCAGACAATAGATGGTAGGCTTTCTGCTGCTATTTCTTTTGACTTGTCTGTTTGTGCTCTGCTCCCCACAGGGTGTCATCACAGTTGAAAAGTATGACAAGAAAATTAGAAGATTCCAGGCACCAGTTTCCTACACACAGAAAGTCAGTGTGCAGTTCTCCAGCCCACTACTAGTTTATGCCATCCTTCTCACTTCATCCTTACATTGAGGCACTATTTCATGTCCTTATATCTGCTTTAAAACGTGGAAAATAAATTTAATTATGTACTTTTTTCTGAGAACAGAAAATGTCTTTAATTTTAGGAAGCTTTCCTCTAATTCTTCATTAAAAGTCTCTTGAGTACAGCACATATATTACCTTGAGAAAAGATGAAAGCAGTATCTGTTCAAAGATAATTGTTTCAAACCAAGTCTTATGAATTTATCTAATATGTTTTGTCCTTATTCATGGTCTTACTGGTCTTACAGTACTTACATGGTACTGAAAAGGAGAAGAGCTGCACAGCTATAGAAGAAGTCACCTGAAGCCTGACAAAAAGGCTTGGTACTATTTGTAACACACTTCTACAGACCTGAAAAAGAGCAGTTTCTTCAGAAAATAATATGAAAGGCACACGAATGCTGTAAGCTCAGCAGAGCTCGTAAGTCTTACCAGTTTTCTTCCAAGTGTGCCTCAAAGTGATTTGTCTGTCACTGAAAACTAAACATGGTAATAGATAGATTGCTAGTACTAATTACCACCAGTGCAGTCAAAATCTTACCAAAGACTGCTAATGAGTTCCACAGGCTCAAGTGATTTGATTCCCTGGCTGTTAGTTACAGCTGAAAATATGATGTTGAAAGAAGACATCATCACACAAACCCTCTTGGGCTCTAGCCCTAATTTTTGTCTTGTTTTGTTCAATGCAAAAGCCAGTAGCTTTCTTTTTCTCTAATCATCCCACTTGCTGAATAGCAGAATTTCAGAGTAACTAATTGTTTTTCTGACATGGAGAACAAATTCTTAGAATAATTCAGGCCAGGTAAAATAGAAAGAAGGAAAGTGCAAAATCTTTGAAATAAAAATAAGTTCTTGAATTATTTCTACATGAACCAAATGTTTTGTTGCTACTGAAGTGAAATATATTAGTGAGAAAAATGGAAAAGACCACCTGAAAAATACTAGAGATACTGGTTCATCTCGGGAGAAAAATAGTGCTTCAAAGCCTGTTCTAGAGCAGAAACTGAGACATCCTTGAGCTCTAGCACCAAAGAGGATGCATACTTGAGTTTAAAGCATTTTACTGCTCAATGTGATTTTTACAGTAGCCTAAAAACTCACACTTTCTGATTATCATTAATTTGTGCTCATGACCTGTATTGCTTCTTCATGCTGCTTAAACAAGACTTGTTTTCCATATTACCCTTTTCACTTCAAACAAGACTGTAAATTTTAAAACTTCCTAATGTTTCTAAAGGAATTGCTGAGCTTGTTATTATTCTTCTGTGATGTGGTGAAATCTGTGTGTTAAAAACATGAATGGCAAATAAAATTTTAAGCATTCATGCACAACAATTGTAAACTTGTGGTTCATAAATTCAACACTAAATTAGTGAGTTTTATAATTATCTATAACTTAATTAGATGCTCAGCAAAATACAAATTTCTGAAAATGGTAAATATTTACTTATTTTGAAAAATAGTCTTCTAGAGACACAAAGACTAGAAATTCCTCATTAGCCCAATTGCAAGGATTCCTGCATAGGTAAGAGAGAGGCCATGTTGCTGTGTTGGACTCGGTGATCCCAAGGGTCTTTTCCAACCTGAATGATTCTGTGATTCTGTGATTCTGTGTGAAATCTAAGACTGAATGATCTTACTTTATGGAGCAATGGATACTGTGGGTTTGAGAGATAGACTTTAGTGTAGCCATTCCAGTTCTTGGTTCTGTCTTCTTAGCTTCATACCTGCTGAGTTCTGCATTGTGTTTTGTGTTGATTTACAGAACAGCATTAAGGTTTTAAAAGAACCCCACAGCTGTATTAATATTGGAAGGATGTTACTTGTGTCTTACTGTTGTATGAACCACTACAAGAGTACTGATTTGCACTTGGCCCAACAAAGTTAACAAGAAATGTTGTAGTTGCTAAAATAAGTGTTCATAAGACAGCAGCAAATGACCATAAAACAAAGTCAGGGGCCTCTTGGCTTCACAGTCTCTGCTGAGAAACTGTCCTTGGGAGATAAGGGAGATCAACAGGAGAGACCAAATAAGGAAAGGAAAATGCATTTCAAGAGTCCATTGGGCAGAGAAAAGAAAATAATACAGAACAGATAACACCGGTGGAGGCTATTGGGGGTCTTATGAAAACAAGAAGGCTATATTAAGTGTGTGATACTTGTAACAAACGCCATTTGCTGCTTGATCATACTGGTCTGAAATGGTATGCAGGTGGTCCGGATAGAGCGGGGCTAGAATAGAGCCGGGCTCATCGATCATCTGAGGGCTGTCGGGCCAATTCACGGGGTTACAGGCTTTGAACACAAGTTGTCCAGACACAGCCACTCGACAACAAAGAAATACACTGACAGCTCTCCAGAAAGGAAGTAATACTCAAGCTATACTAACACTAAGGCTACTACATGTCTGTGATTTATAACCAGGCATTTTATATAGCTAGAATAAACTACCATATTTTTATTTGAAGGAAATTATAATAAAATATAAAATCCAGTCAGCAATGCTGATGATTTCATTTAGATTTTTAACTGGATCAAAAAGACAGACTGAGAAAACAGGCCCCTCAATTATTCTGGACAACAGATATAAAATACGCGGGGTAAACTATTGTTCCACACACTGTTTTCATAGAGTGCAATCAAGATTTTCAGATTTTCTCCCATAAATTTTGTTTATATAAACATCATGCTGATTGTGTCTGCATTTCTTATCTTCAAACATTTTGAATTTCTTGTTCGATTTCAAGAAAATCTGGCAAAGACTGAAGCCTTGAAGGTATGAAATTTCTACAAAATCACCTGTGCTAGAGAAAACCCTAGTATGTATAATAAGAAATATTATTTTAATGCTTGCACCTTCTGTTTAACCTGTTTGCAGGCCAATCAACTCTGTTAACCCAGGCCATTTTTCCCCTTTGTCTGTCAGCCAATAGGAAAGAACAAATTTGGGAGGATATAAGAAATATTAGAGTACGTTTGGGTCAGACAGCAAGAAGAGGTGTACTTCAGTACGGGAATTGTTGCAGGGACAAGAGGTCAGCTGGTGTAACTAATGCACCTAGCACATGCAGGATTGAGACCAGCAAGAGATTGTGTTTCATAAGCTCTGGTATTTGCAGAACATATTGGTTTTGTTTTTAATCATGAGGTACAAAATGTTAATACTACCCTTATAGATGTATCAGTTCCCTTCCTTTTAGACAGCAGCTGTTTGTAGTTTGTTTAAGAAGAATAATTTTTGGCAGACTTCCCAGTGATATGTATCAGAAATGTAAATCTTTAAAAAGTTTATGTATTCATAAGTAGAGTTATGCATTTTATTAATAGCTCAGTAAATAGAGGGATTTGTTTATCCAGAGTTCATAGGTACACAAAAATTAACTGGGCTATACAAACAGTGGGACATCTTTCTCCGTAAATACTGTAAACATGGAAGCAGCTATTTTTTCTATCATGTCAAAGCAATACTTAATTATCTGAAATGATTCTGTAAAAGTAGTTGCTGTAAAATTATATCTTTTCTTTTCCTTGACGAGATAGGCATTAAACAGCAGTAATTGTCTATGCGTCACTTGGCTTCTTCCTAAACCATTTTATTTATACCTTCCTGCTTCCTTCTGCAAGCCTGTGAGAGAAACACCATTATGCTAGAATTAGTACTCCATAAATCCTGAATAGGATCAGTTTTGTGGTTAATTTGCCTTATGCACAAGTCTTAACTGAGTTTACTGTGTCAGGAAATCAATATTTTACATAGTTCATCATGTACCAGTTACATTGTGTTTTAATCACTTTGTACACATAGTACTTGCTAGCACAGAAACAGTCTATTGAGAGGTTTGTTTCCCAGTTTTGGGCAATTTTTTTTTTTTTTATTTAACAAGATCCAAGGTTGCTAAAAATACATTGCAGAGTTGCAGAAAGCAGTAAGAAAAATAGTCTGCACTTAGTGTCACTGAAGAAATATGTCCAAAGCAAGGGAAAGTGTCTTGCTTGAGGTAATGGCCTGCAGGATATAACAGGTTAATTCCGAGAACTGTAGAAGTAGTCTGTGTTTTCCACCTCTGCGGAAACTGGAAAATAATGAGGGAAGCATATGATAATTTATTCATCATGTCATCCAATTCTTGATTCAGTTGAAAGCTGAAAGCATGGATGAAATATACCATCATAAACACAATGAAGCTGTAATAGTATTTCATATGAGGTAAAAATACAGATTTATCCCAGAAAGTGGGAGCTGAATAAAAAGTGCTCATGTGCTAGATAAATACCCTAACAAGTAGACAAGAGAGTGAAGGTCATTTTATTCTTCTTTTTACTGTCATACTAAAGCTGAATTTCGTTATTGCATAGGGTGCATTTTCCCAACAGATAAGTGGAAATTGCCTCTCTTTAAACAACCCTACAGGTTTGTACTTAAGGACTTTACTTGTGTGTGATAGATACATCCTCACATTCACTTAAATTGATGAGGCATTGAGCTCAAGTTTTTCACTTCATGAATGAGTGTATCAACTCCTAAGTTTACAGGACTAGCTGAAAAGCAGCGCTATAGTCTTCTTCTATTCTGTAAAAGGAAATAATGTCATTTTTCACAGAAGACTGCAAAAAAAAAGTCTTCAAGGAAGGTTGCCCATTCAGGATTTGTGGGATGAGAAAAACTAAAATTCCATATGGAGTTGGGAGTTCATATGTGTTTCCTCCATTCCTTAAAAGCATAAGAGTCTGCCTTAAAAGCATAAGAGTTTAGTTATCACTTGTTCCTTGCCCTTTTATGACCCACTTCAGGATTTCCTTTAAGTGAAAATATTTCTATACACACAGACTGACTACCCCACGAAAAGTTTAACCATCATTCTGAAACTTTTAGTATCCTCACAAACTCCACCATTGAACAGATGGACACACTTAAATAAATGCTGCATTTCCTAGTTCAGAACCAATTTGAGGCTGAGAGATCTCTCTCACTGCTTTGTCCAGGCAGCACTCAGCCTGTGTCCTGACTATTTCAGTTCTTCAATGTAACAGAAGTGTAGAAGAAAAAGATAAAACAACAAAACAAAGGACTGTAGTATGCTACCAGTAAGACCATATACCTTCCACTCACCACTTCCCCTCACTTTGTCACTGTCTTTCCCCATGACTGGACAGGATCCGCCCAAAAAAAGGGGAGAAGATGAAGAACCTCTGAATTTGTTAAGTTATAGAAGTGGGACAATGTCCAACATGGTGAATGAAAATTCAGCACAAAATAGGAGGAATTGAGTTTGATCATGCTCAGTACAGTTGTCTTCTCCTGCCTACCAAGGCCAGAAATACCTTTCATCATCAAAAACTGTGTGTACGGGGGAACACACTCATTGTCATGTTTGAAAAAAATCAAGACACAAGTTGCAGGACCCCAAAACCCTTCACTTCACAAGCACAGTTCCTTCTTTATTTACCTCTCCCAGAAAATCTGTTTTCCCTTCTTGTAACAGATTTAGATTCCAGCTACCAAAAAGCTATAACATGCTGAACATCCAGATGTTCTCGTTATTGCTTCATCACAGTGATGTGAGTTTCACATAAGAACATATATTGCTTTCATTGTAACCTCTGCTGTATTCTATGAAATCCAATTAAAGTAAAATCTAAAAAAATCATGAAGATCAACAGTAAGGAGATGCCTTAAAGAAGACAGTACATGAATAGTGACCTTTCCTCTTTGACTCGTTAAATGCATCAGTTTTTACATGATGTTGGGAAATGAATTACTATGTTTAAAATGAAGGCTACAAAGTAAGGCCTGGAAATACAACAGAAAGGGCTGTAGACATAATAAAAGCTGTTGTGGATAAGGGTTAAAAAATGTTCTGCTCTCTAACATTGTGCAGAATTAAGGAGAATTTGAGGCTCCACAGGAGTCACTCAAAAGATTGCTGTCGGGTCCTAAAAAGGAAACAATAATTCATTCATTAATTTTTCTCTAGACCTACTCTCCATGAAATCCTGATACCTGTTTCCCCAGAGCAATGCCGAGCTGTCATTGTCCAAAAGCAAAGCTAAACTCTATTAGATGAGGCTTCCTTTTTTCCCTTCTGCTGCTGCTACTGTTGATTTCACCATGTCATAGTTAAGAAGTAGACATCTAGTACAAAGCTTTTTCTTCCCTGCAGTAAGGGCAGAGTTAGAGCTGCTTCCACGTGGTCTTATTCTAACAAGTCCTACTTTAATAGAGCACACAGGGGTACAGCAAAGAGCAATGGATGAGTACTGATAAAGTGTTGCTTCAATCTCCATGTGTGAACAGAATCAGAGAGCAAACATTCCATCATCAGGCCCTGCTGGATCAAAAGTCAAGCAAACTCAAAGACCTGAGGTGCAAGAAAATTCCCCTTCCACACATCCTGGCTCTCTGCACTTGCTAATCACCACTGGGCATTACAACAGTGTAACGGAATGAGCTGAAGAAGGTTTGTCTGCATCAAACATCAGCACTGGATGTTGTTGCATTAGCAGCTTGGTACCTTGTTTAGCAGAAAGCAGATGCACATTTTTGTGTCCAGTTTTGCAAAAATCAGTCAAATTTGCAGGTTACACCCTGTTCTGCAAATCGTGTCCCAGAAGGCTTCACAGGACAGTGTGATAGACAAAGGCCATGATGCCTTGCAAACATGATAGTGGAGGAAAGGGATGTGTACTTTCTGGGTCCTATGCTGCTGCCGCACGGACACTGAGAGAGCTGTGCGGATTCCAGTATAAAAAGCAGCAGCTAGTGACTGAGAATAGAGCTTGGTCCCCACTAACAAAAGAGACCTTAATATTGAAAGGACCTCACAAGGTGTCAACAGGACCATGGTAGTGACTATCCTATTGCTTAAACTTATTTTTTCTTGTTTCCTCCTATTCTAACTTTCCTCCTTTTCTTTCTCTTCTCTGATTAATAAAACACTGACATTTTTACCAAGTAGTATATAAACTTCATTGGGTTTTCATTTCAACCAGTGATTGTAACAAACTCCCTGGGGCCAGGTTTCCCAGACCAGACCCTTACAAGAAGGGATAGAGATGGGCTAGCTAAGCTGATGATATTTCACAGAATCACAGAATCATGGCTGGAAAGGACCTCCAGGGCCATCGAGTCCAACCTTTATCCTATTATCTAACTGCTAGACCATATCCCTAAGCGTCGCGTCCACTCGTTCCTTAAAC
>JAOXOE010030242.1:0-13330 GCA_028565055.1 Phoeniculus purpureus | reverse complement strand
GAGGTAAAGAAGTCATTGAGAACCTCAGCCTTTTCCATGTCACTTGTGACCATATCACCTGTTTCCTTTCTGAGGAGGCCCACACCTTCCCTAGTCTTCTTTTGACTATTAATATGCGTGTAGAAGTTCTTGGTGTTCCCTTTGACCTCTCAGGTTAGGTTCAATTCCAACTGTGCCTTGGCTTTACTAACCAGATCTCTAGCTGTTTGGGCAGCTTCCTTAAATACCCCCCATTCCAGCTGTCCTCCCTTCTGCTCCTCATGGGATTTCTTTTTGTGGGACAGCATGTCCAGGCCTCCTTGCTCAGCCATGCAGGCCTCCGAACATTCTTCCCTGCTTTCCTCTTTGCTGCTGTACATTGCTCCTGGACACAGAGGACATCATCCTTGAATACTGACCAGCTGTCTTGGGCCCCTCTAGGGCCCTTTTAGGGCTTTATCCCATGATACTTTGGCCAGCAGATCCCTGAAGCAGTCAAAGTCTGCACATCTAAAGTCCAGGGCTGTAAGTTTAGAACACTTCCTCCTGGTTGCCCTGAGAATCTTAAATTCAACAGCTTCATGGTCACTGCAGCCAAGGCTCTCCCTGAGCCTCAACTGGTCACCAGCCCTTCCCTGCTGGTGAGAACAAGGTCCAGCGTAGCACCTTTTCTTGTTGGTTCCTCCACAATTTGAAGGAGGGAGATGTCATCTCTGCAATCCAAGAACATCTTGGATTGCTGATACCTTGCTGTGTTGTCAGTCCAGCAAATGGAGGGACGACATCCCTCCATCCCCTATAAGAACCAGGGCCTGTGACCTGGAAGCCGCTACTATTTGCATGTGAAGGGCCTCAACTGCTTGGTTCTGCTAGTCAGGTAGCCTGTAGCAGACCCCTGCAGTAACATCACCCTCCCCTGTCTTCTGTTTAATTTCAACCCACACACACTCAACCAGCTCATCATCCTTCCCTAGGTGGAGCTCCACTGATTCCAGCTGGTCACTGATATAGAGGGCAACAGCTCCTCCTCTCCTTCCCTGCCTACCCTTCCTAAAGAGCTTGTACCCATCTATCCCTACATTCCAGTCATGGGAATCATCCCACCAAGTTTCAGGAATAGCCACTATGTCGTGGCACCCCAGCAGCACAGTGTCCCTTAATTCATCCTGTTTGTTGCCCAAGCTCTGCATTTGCATAGAAATTCTTAGTAATGAATTTCTTCCTAAGATCCAGTCTAAACCTCCCCTGATGCAACTTGATGCCGTTTTCCCTTATCCTGTCATTAGTAATTTGGGACAAGAGACCAGCACCTAATGGGCAGAAATAATCCAGGGAGGGTTTGAAAAGAAACATCTTATATATTGCAAGTGAAAACCAAAACGAACTCAATTTGTAGAAAAAGGCAACAAGATATTTAATTCACCCCATGTATAAACCTCACATAAAAACCTACATAAAGAGACATACAAAGACATGTGGAGATTCAACACAATATTCTTGCATAACTGAGCCAAAACCTCAATATCCAAACCCTAAAGAGGCAAAGAGACCTCCAACTGTTCCTGCTTCTGTGGAACCATGGTGTCCATACTCATGTCTCTTAGCATCAGCAGCTATTTTAAGTACAACTCTCTGTTCCATGTGCTTCCATGCCAGTTCTTCATCTCCAAAATGCCAATTCCTACAGCCATGAACAAGGAGAGAACTCTCAATTTCAGCAAGCCATAGAAATCCAGATGAAACTTTCTTTCCGCTGATCTACAAAGTTCCAAGTTGTTCCAGGCATTGGTTGCTGCACTGAGTTCCAGCACTCAGCGACGTGTGCGTCCTCTCCACAACACAGATGAGAAATTTGCAGAATGGAGTCCCAAAGGAAGAACGGGGTGGGGGCAGAATCCCTAAACCAAAACTCCAAATCCCCTCTGCCAGCCCCAACCCCCCCTGTTCTCAGAAGACACTTACATTAAACTTGCTAGTTTTGCTTACAGTTTTCAAGACTAGCAACAGCATTTCAACCCATAACACCCACCTTGGATGCTACCCCTGAGTTCTCCTCTGAGTCCTTCCACTCCCTTTGCAATCCTCATCCACTGCATTCAGCTCCTCTAACATTTATATGCAAAACAGTGTTTTCTAGACTACTGCAAACAAAACTGTGTGAAGGATGAAAAATAATTAGCTGTATCTCAGTGTCTAATATATTTGCATTGTTTAGACAGAGTAGTTAATCATTGGTAAGACCACAACATGTTGTGTGAATTTGGATTATAACGAATACGTATTGAGCAGAAGGTTATTAATGACATTTAAAAGGAGTATTTGATATTATTATTATTACTGAGAAACAGAGCACTATTAATTATATGACAATGCTCTGGCGGAATTCCTGGGGAAGTACTGTGCAGAGACATTTACTTTTAGGCTCTTTTATCTTTTGTTCAAAAAGGAGGTTCTTGGGGCAAGCAAAAGACACCAGGAGGCAAAATTCCATTAGCACTGCTGAAGAACTGAGTGATGATGAAGCCTTCAGTGGGGGTTTGCACTTTTAGGGGGTTTAAATACAAGGTAAAGTTTTCATTTGCGTGAAGTAGTTGGTCTGCTGAAATGTCACTTATTCCCTTGGGTTAGGCTTTGGCAAATGGCAGTCTCCATGTGGTTCTCATGGCCAGGACCAAATCCCCAGAAAGGATATCTGAGAGGGAATCAGATCTCAAGTTTAATTAGAGGTGTTCCCTCTCTAAAACAGCTCTTACATATAGAAAAGAAAAGCTTTGGGCACTCCTTTTTTTTATTTAAAAAGGCAATTGTGGTAATTCAGCTGAATTTTGCATTGGAATTGCACAATCGCTTTGACAGTTTAGTTCCCTGGAAATTGCAATAAGGGCTCTGTTACGCTACATTTTGTCCCCATTTGTCTTGTATACCATTGCCTTGCCTTTGGCACAATAAAAATAATCTTTAAAAATAGTGCCATAAATGGATTGACTTTGACCTTCTGAGTATCTTGTCAATAAAATAAAAATGATAAATCTGTTTCAGAGTGCCACGGGCGTAATATTAAAGTAGAGTTATAATCCGAAAAGTGACATTTGAAAAATTGCTTTATGGGGAGGGGTCTTATTCTCTGTCAACGGTGTCACATAAATAAGCTCCATTTGCAGTGCAAAGAGGTGATTTTGCTAACTGCCAGGCTCGGTTCTGAAACCAGGTTGTGCGATTCCTGCGATGTGCTCTCTGCCTCTTACATCATCATTAGCAATTAAAGATTACTGCAGCAAGAAATTAGCTGAGCCCTCTGCTGCTGATGCATAAAGCGGAGCAACACCACCTCGGTGACTCACTCTGCAGCGCCAGCACAGCGAAAACGGACTTTGCCCCGTAGGGCTAAGGACACCAAGGAAAACACTTTTTTTTTTCTCCTACATGATCAACCTTTTTAAATAGGCAGCTTCTGAAACTATTTTACTGCTGTTTTTTCTTAACTCATTATTACTTTTTCTCTTTTTTTTTCTTGTTTTCATCATTCTAAATATGTATTTAAAAGTATTTGAAGTGCAATTTCTATTTGAGCTACAATTTGTATAGTGATTGAAATGGTCATGGATACAGTCGACTACATTTAAAAACCCTTATTTTCGAAGATCACAAGGCTTTGGAACCTCAAAAGATCCCTTGATTTCTGAGATATTAATCACTAAATTAGACTGAAATACCATTAAAGGGTTAAGGTTTTGAACCCTGATTTGGATTTGATGAAAATACAGATAACTAAAATCTTCATGTCACCAAGATTCCAACTGTATTTATTTCAATTTCTATCTTTTCACACAGAACATTAGGGATTGGAAGGGACCTCGAAAGATCATCTAGCCCAGTGTCTGCCTTGAAAATTAGCCCAAACCTAAAGTGAATCTGACATACCCCTCCTTTAAGTGGTTATTAACAGTATTCAATGGAATTAACCTGAATTAATTTGTCTAATCATTGTCCTTTCTCACCCTTTCCAGCTCCCGAGTGCTCACCTGAGGGCCACCGCATCCTCAGCAATCCCCACCGCAGCACCAGGTTTGACTCACTGGAGCTGCAGCGAACAGCAGTTCAGGACCTGGTTTGTGACCACTCCTTGCCACCAGCATGGTACCGCTTCACGATCAACAACAGGACTGCAGAAATGCCGACAAGATGCATTGAAGTCAGTAAAACTTAAGCACTTAACCCTGGTGAATACGAATATATCTTTTGGTATGGTTTTCCTTTCCAGCCACCCTTACACTCTCATAGCCAATAGCCTGCAGTGGGGATAGGTGAGTGGTAATGGGAACGGCACTTTAATTATAATAATAATAATAACAACAACAATAACATTATGAAGAAGAATAAATATTAATAAATGTTAATTACAACAAGTTGTGGTAGTAATAATATTTAAGAATAGAATAAGTGTATAACACATAACACACATCACATGTAATAGGTAATGCATAAACAACAGTAAGTAATAACAATAATCAATTAGTAGTAGTATTGTCATATCCAACAACATTGTCAAGACAATGATCCCTACGTAAGGAACTTTATTCAAACATGTACTGAGGTTATTTTCAAATCTACAGAGAGACTTGGTAATCCACATATGTCAGTTCAAGTTACGCTTTTAATCAAGTAATTCTATTGCTTTAAGAATGGATTCTGAAACCTGCACTTTCCCACATATAATTTATTATGAATTAAGAACATGTCCTATTATCAAATCAGAAGAGAAATGTCAGAGGTTCTTTAGTGATACAGGAGGAAAAGCTAAATTTGAGTAGTTCTCCTCTATTTCCATTTCATGTTTTATTTAGTTTCATAAGTATGCTAATGGCTTTCTAGAGAAGAGAGGCTCCACACACAAGACTACCCTCTAAAAAAGACAAACCAATAATTATCAGATTTTATGTGTGTTTAATATGTACAATAATAATGTTTAACTTGCAATCATTGCTACCAGAGCAACTCGAGACCCTAACGGAAGTCATTGCCATCTCAGATCGTCCAGCGGCAGGAGGTCAGAATGATTTCACATACGCTGTTAAAGAAAACTATTTAGAAAATAATAAACTCGTTACCATAAATGACTTCAAAGACAAGATATTCAATCTAGGGTGCGGGAAGTTTAATGTTAGGTGATGCTACCCTAGCCGAAGAGCCTTCTTGGAATTGGCAAACGTTTCATATTCATTCAAAATGGGCCGGTGAACTAGTCACAACACAATTATATCTTAACAATCCAATGTTAAACAAAATGTTAAGAGGTAGTTGTTACTTCTGTGGGGTTTCTAGCTCTATAAATGTGATTAATGTGAACAAATTGGCATGGTTATTGCTCAATGTTGTATAAAATTATTTAAATTGCCGTTGTATTTCAGCACGTTTGAGACTGTATGAGGTTTCTGTCCAAAAACACATGCTTGCTTTCTTTTAGTCTCTTCTCTGGAGTTTTTTTCATCGAGGTTTGTAGAGCTAGATTCATCAGTTTGGTTTCTTATCTTGTAACTGAATTCTTGCCATTGGTGTCTTCATTATCTTCTGAATGACAGTAAATCTCTGCTTTGCCATGCTGATGAAGGATTACATCTGTTAGATCTCACAACTGGAAGAATACACTTCTTTTAGACCTTCACCTTCTAAATCTGCCTCTATATTCTATCTCGTCCACTTAATTAAATCATTGTTTAATTTGGTTTTCCATTTAATTTGAGCAAAACCTCTGGAACAAAATAATTTAAATTAATAACTGCACAGCTTCCTCTTCTTAATAAGCAGATATTATTGGACATTCCAGCCTGGCTGAAGTGAGCTGGTTTTAATTAAAGGAGTCAAAGACAAAATCCTGAACAGATAGAAGAGAAAAGAGAACAAATAAAGGTTGACAATAGAGCTGGAGATTTGCAAAGTACATTACCCCAGCACCACGTAAAATATATGCCTGGCGATATCCTGTTGATTCTGGCCGGATACAATTAGCTGCTTATCAATGGATAAGATTAACTTCTTAATTCAAAGTAATCGTAGGTAAGGATTCTTGTCACCCAATTGAGCTCAAAAGGGATTTACAGCATAATGGAGATTTAGAGGCTCTTCCCAGTTTGGGAGAGAATTGCTGGAGGAGAAATGGCTCACGCTGGGTGGGCACAAGGGATGTTGGGCTCCCAGAACAGTCTGTGGTGCTGGGGCAGGGGTAGCTGAATCTTTCAAACACACTCCCAAAGCCTGAGTTCTTAATCTTGCCGCCAAAAAAAGCTCCACCATAAAAATGTGGCCCCACCAGTACATAGTTCCACAACCAGAGGTAGTAAAAGGCACAACACTCTTGATAATAAAAACCAAATAACAACTCTTAAGAGGCTGCTTCTCATCCATTAATTTAACAAACAAGTGAAAAACAAAGGGAAAAAAATAAAAGCCCAAAACTTTTATATCAAAGAAAGTGAAAACACTAATCGAATTCCTGAATTCTCCATTCCTTGAATTCAACTGCTGCCCATAAACTTATTCCTCCAGAGGTAAAACACTTTTGATTGAAACAGATTTCCAATTTAGGCTTTGCCTGCTGTATTTCTCTGTGGGGTAAAGAATGATCCTGACCTTCCTCCCTCTATTTCTTCCTCACCTCTCCTCCAGTTCTCCTGAAGGAGGCACAGCAATTACTGGATCCTGGGCATTTGCCCCATGCCACAGCCACTTCACCACCCGAGCCCAAATCCTAGTAGAAAAGCATTGTGTGCTTGCAAAAGTTGCATCCCCAGATATTGAGGCTGTTGCCTACAGAAACAACAGTTTACCCTTCAATAACTGCCAAACTCACCATGAAATGCAGAAGAACTAAAGGAAGGAATTGTAGGGAAACTTTACTACGATGAAGGCATTGTAATAAGGACCAAGAAACAACACACACACACGGCTAGAACTAGTAGTAAAATTACCTTCAGAATAAAAACTAAGCTGAACAGCTTTTAAAATCCAGCGAAGTATTTGACAGGCAATATAGAGAAACATACAGAAATTAAGGCTTCTGAATTAAAATAAATAGGGCAAATGACGGCATCTTCAATCCTGCAGCAAGGATTTCTATAGGTTAGTTACCATACTCTGCTTTGGAAATGCCCAGTAGTTTTACCTGCCTGAGACTCTATACCAAGCCTTCTGCCAACAGCCTCCTGCAGAAATTTAATCCTCTAAATGAGCAAAATCATCTCCAAGTTTGTTCATGCTCTAAATTCAGGCACATCTGTAAACGTGACATGAGGACACGTGGTGTAGCTGCAATTTTAGCAATATAAATATATTCTTCTACATCCACTAGGTTCCTACATAAGCTTAAACGCTAATTTTTGGTGCATAAAACAGCGTCACGTTAAAGCGTGTCAAATCTAGCCCGCCTGTAACGTTTAATGTTGCCGTCCCTGGAGAAGATTGACTTTTTCCCATGCTCGGTTTAATTTCCTTCTTTACTTAACCGCCTATAGAACATTTTATACTGACAATCCAAACCCAGTAGTTCAACCAGATGCTATTATTTTCTTATTTTGTTTCAATTTTTGTTTTGCTCTGAATCCGATCCTACTTTGATTTGCAATTGCTTTGCAAACTAAAAAGCAAGCGACACTTTAAAGGCGTTATTTCCTGTTTTCAGCTGTAATTCTCCTTCTCACACCTAGACGTGAATAGTCCGAGATTACAATGGTTAGGTGTGAAGAGGTTTAGGTTTCCTTATTTGTTTTTCAGGCATACAAAGACCCTTCTATTGAAACTACAATTACAGCCTCTATTGTTCCAAAGCATGTACTTAAAAGAAACCCAAGGCAGGCATCCCTTTAATCACTACTGATATTTCTAACTTACACTGACTTCAATGCAGTTCTGTTCCAGATTGAAATTTAAAAATCTGATTTATTTGGCTTACTAGAAAAAAATTTTAAAACCCTAGGATAAAGGAAAGTCTTGAGTGGAGAACAGATGCAGAATCACAGCGCTTAAGCTGCCAACCAACAGCACACCGAAATGCCTTCCATCTCCATCTCACTACAACAATGCATTTCTCACATTGCTACTTATTTTTAATAGCATAATTTCAGCGTAATACCCAAGTGACAGGAACAATCAAGCTTGATTTCTTTGTGCAATTATAAAGAACCTTAGTGTGTTCAATCAATCAGACTAGTTGATTCTCCAAACCCCGACTAAATGGAAGGAGACATCATTGGATTAAACAATAACGGTTTGTCCCATTGTTTTGGTAAAGGGAGAATAAATCTAATTTTTTTTTGGTCTAGTTTTTTGAACTGAATTATTTAAAAGATTAGCTGTTGCCTAATTATGAATCAAAAATACTTAATGCGTGCTTACCTGCCACACAGAGGTGTTGCGAAGATTAATTAGGTAAGGTTTATAGAATGCTTTGAAGATTAAAAAACACCACTCAATTATAATTGGGTGAAGTATGAAAGGATACTAAGCGCTAAAGAAGCCTGGCAACAGCCTAAAAACTCCTGTTTCTGTTAGATAAGTTCTCCTTTGTGCAAGCTGTGTCACTGGATACCTAATACCTAAATGACCAAAATTTGGGGGTTACAACAATATAGTTTACTTCAATAACTTGCCATTACATCGACCCGCTGCAAGTGCCAGTAAACACGGCAACTCAAGCAGTCAGCTGCTTGTGATCTCTTTTGTGGAGTGTTAATCAGACATCCACCGCCCAACACTGTTATAGACATGTAAGGAAGAGAGGACCCATAGGCAAAGAGACTACTTCTCATTAGACCTGCCTGTACACTCAGAACTCAGTGACAGACTACGGGCACACTTGTGTTTTCCAGCATCACTGGTTTGTAGCTCAGGGCTTTTTCCTGCTGTGTAGCTCCCATTTCAGGTGAGAAGGGCTGATCTTTCACCTTCCACAGCCATAGAGCTGCCATGCAGCCTGTGCTGTGTCCAGCAGACGAGCTTTTGCCTACAAGAGACTTGCAGAGTGTGCTCTTCCGTGAAGGCAGCTGTATAACTCCTGTCTCCACTTTGGAAATGCTGCTGAGTTATGGCGTGAGGTTCCCACAGCTTTAAGCGATTCTTAGAGCAGCAATGGCTGTCGTTATTGCAGGTAAATGGTGTATCTTAAATGCCAATCATTTCCTACCTCTGCAGTCAATTTTCTGGTTGTTCTCCCAAATGACTTCTGCAAAATTCAATGCTGATTATGGCACAGCTGGGACTTGAAAATTTTGGCTTTTTGAAGTCTCTTCTCCTAGACTTTTTTTTCCTACATGCTTCTTTACTTTTTGCTGTTCTTATCTCTACCGCCGGTTGAATATGTGAACATACTTTTGCCCTCGACTTCCCAGTGTGGGGCAACTTGCCTGGCTCAGATGGATAGGATATAGCTCAAAGCAGAAACTAAATTCACGTATGTTGTAACGCTGCCAGGAAAACAGAAATACTTGATTTAAACCAAAATTCTTCTTAGGTCAGCCTAAAATACTGTGTCAGAGTTACTTACCATATCTTGGTCTCCCACAGTCTGACTTTCCCTGGGTGCAAAATCAGTCAGAGGGTTTCATTACTCCTTGTAATTCATGCACTTCACACCAGGAATTATTTCACAAGCAAAGCAAAAGTGCAGGCTTTGCCAGAACAAATCCAGGGTGCTGCAGATTACAGCAGAGGGGTATCAGAAGTGTTGGTGGCTGGAGTCACGGATGCTAACCCAGACTTTCTCCAGCACTGAAAGGGCTCACAGACTTTTTATGAGGATAAGTACATAAAGTGGGGAAAAAAATCACCACCCTCTTTTTTGCTGTTTTTCCCTCTCTGTGTTAACAGGGGATTCAGAGTCACTTTTATGTACGGATCGCATTTGGTCTTTTTTCACAGAGAGAACGCACTTGCATCTCTCTATTTATCTACATGGCCCACAGCGCAGCAGAGAGATGTGTGTCTCATTAATGAATTTATCTTCTCCGCACTGCTGCAAGGCAGAGAACTTCCTATTACCATCTACTAACTCTGATTCCTTATTCCTAAACCAAAGTACACAAAGAGTAAGCAATTTGCTCAAGGTCAGTCAGGGAAACTGAGGCACCACCTGAGCCTGGCCAGAGGCAGCCCAGCAGCTGTGCTCCCAATGGAGCAACACCGATGTGTTGGGCCAGTGGCAATGGCAAAGGCAGAAACAAATGGATACAACAGCATATTTTGAGCAGCAAAAGGTCTCTAGACTTTTTCAGTTTGTTTAGCAATGGGTGCAACTGTTCCTTGAAGTCACCTCAAAGCAATGAATGTCCCTCCTCAGCAACCTAATGCTTGTAAATTGTGGCAACAGCCCTTTGAAGTGGGTGTTAGCAGTACTGGGAATGCTTCCTACAGCATCAGCAGTGCCAGCATCCCTCCTCCTCCTCAGGCAACGAACACCAGTGCCAGAGATTGCTGAACTCCAGTTGCCATCCTTTCCTCTGCCACTGTCCTTTTTCCTTTGGAGACAGCACTTCTTTTCTGGATGATGTTTGCTCTACTCTCCCGTGTCATTACAAGTGTGTGGCTCCTAAAAGTGCTTTGGAAACGTGTTACCTCACATCAGATCTCACTTTCCAGGGCAGAAGTTCACCAGGGTACAGTCAATTCTGACACGTGCGTTCTTCCTAGCACAGAAGGTGTACCTTAAAGCTGTAAATAAACAAACAGAACAAATATCTGAAAACTTTACACACAAAGCTGCTTCTAAGCAGCTTCTAAGCAGCTTTGTGTCCAGTTTTGGGCACCTCAGTACAAAGGAGACATCAAGGTGCTGGATGGAGCATGTGCAGAGGAGGGCAACAAAGCTGGCAAAAGTCCTGGAGAATCTTATGAGGCGAGATTGAGAGAGTTGGGGCTGTTTAGTTTGAGGAAGAGGAGGCTAAGGGGAGACCCATTGCTCTCTACAACTATCTGAAAGGACACTGTAGAGATGTAGGTGCTGCTCTCTTCTCACACGTAATTCGTGACAGAACCAGCACAAGAAGGATGTAGACAGACTAGAGCGTGTCCAGAGGAGGGCCACGAAAACGATCAGGGGAATGGAGCATCCCTCATATAAGGACAGGCTGAGAGAGTTGGGGCTGTTCAGCCTGGAGAAAAGAAGGCTCCGGAGGACCTTCTTTTGACCTTCCAGTACATAAGAGGGGCCTAAATGAAAGCAAGGGAAGGTCTCTTCAAGAGGGCTTGTACAGATAAGACAAGGAGCAATGGGTTCAAGCTGGGCAAGGATAGGTTTAGGCTGGATATTAGAAAAAAGTTCTTCAATGTGAGGGTGGTTGGGGGCTGGAATGGGCTGACTGGGCAGGTGGTGGGGGCCCCATAGCTGCAGTCATTTAAAGTCAGGCTTCATGAGGGTCTGAGCGGCCTGACCTAGGTAGAGTTGTCCCTGTATAGGGAGGTTGGACTAGATGGCCTCTAGAGGTCCCTTCCAGCCTAGAACATCCTGTGATTCTATGCTCAGACAGTCTTTGCTTTCTTCTGCCACAGTTGAAGCGTAGATAGGAATAGCCAGGGGATGCAGCCCAGTGTGTGCTTCCCAGAGAAGGGATATAGCCTGCTTACATGCTTCCTTCTTTCACAGAAACCCAGCAAAAATAGAAAAAAATACTTGAATTGTCTTATTACCGTAATAAACGTACATACTGTTGTTGAGCACGTACCACCTACTGCATAGTTACTGTCGTCTTTGAGAATTCTGTCGTGTGGCCAAGGTAGAGGACTCTGTCTACGTCTTTGAGAGTGTAAAGTCACTGCTCTAAACTGAGTCATCCCCACCCACACAGCTTTTTCACTGACCCTCCAAGATCATCACACACAAATCCTTGGGTTTTAGCGATTCTCCACAGAGTCTTACCCCATCTGCTGTAAACGGTTCCCTTTGTGTACATCCTCAGATGAACAAATGTGGGACGCAAGCTCCGGTGTGGCTGTCGCTGAAGTCTGAATCCCTGCCGGTTCCTGGTGAGAGCAAGTGGCTCACGGCTTGTGCTACCTGGCAGGTCTTCTTTGAGGGCACCAAGGACTGCTGCCTGTTTCGGATACCCATTGCAGTCAGGAACTGCGGTGAATTCTTTGTGTATCTTCTGCAGCCTACTCAAGGATGCATGGGCTACTGTGCAGAAGGTGAGAATCAGGGAAATATTTATCAATAAGCTTGCATATGCCTCTTTGGCTGTGTGCTGAGAGGTCCTGGTATTGCAATGCACGTCTTGGTGACCTTGCAAGTCAAACATCACTTCAGTACAGTGCAGAGCGTGTAGAAAATAAATCAGCAGCAGCCCAAGGTGTTCCTGAAGAATAGCTATCATTACCAGTGCAAAATGTAGTCTGGTGTGTATTACTGAAGTGTTCTTTGCTTGGTTACAGTTCACAGGTAACCTTTCCTACTGTCTTTGGCTGCACTTTGGCTTGAAGTTGCACAGCTAGTGAGCAGAGGCATCTCGGTTTTATTGAGGCGCTGTACCCTGGATACTGTAACTAAGGTCTGGTCTTATCTCAATCCAGTATCTCCCCGAAAAAGATAATTCTGAAACTCTGGAAGGGAAAAAAACCCACCCCAAACTGATAAAATCATTTTCATGACATTTATATAATTATTCTAGTCTCAGAAATAATTTTCAGCCTACTACAAGAGATCTAACCTCTGTTTGGTAGCTAGGAAACAAAGGAATAGCAGAAAGCGATTGCGCACTCAGTTAAACCTCCTGAACTTCAGAGCATGTTCAGGTGCGTACAGATTTAGTGAGCGAAGGCAGTCCTTTCTTAAAAGGGAAAAATTACATTTATACTTCCCTCTCTGTGTTTTCAGACAGAGATATGACACAGTGAGAAACTAAGGTGGTCACCTTTCCATCAGGCAAAATTCAAGCTTAAATACATTTTAAAGAGATATCTAGTTCCTTATCAATATTTTAACATGCCCACATGAGAGAGGAAAAAAAGCTCCAAGAAAGTGAGATTAATTCAACACTCGAAATAAAAAATATCCATTAAAATAAATGAAACTGCTTCTAATTTTTATGATTCATTCTCAGAAATCATTTTTAACTGGATACAGACATATTCCGGTTTAAGCTCGGATTTTTTTAAAACCGTAAGATTTCCACTATCCTTGTTCGAAGAATTTTCTAGCAAAAACTTTTGGGTGATAAATTTGGTCCTTTCTGTTGCTCTGTTCTTATTTAATAATGTAAACCTGCCTACGTCTTTCATAAGAGAAAGTTTATTCACAGAATCACTCTGGTTGGAAAAGACCCCTGGGATCATCGAGTCCAACCATCCACCCTACCTTACAAGTTCACCC
>JAOXOE010030241.1:0-13331 GCA_028565055.1 Phoeniculus purpureus | reverse complement strand
CTGTCACCCTCACTGTGAAGAAGTTCCTTCTCAGATTGATGTGGAACCTCCTCTGTTCCAGCTCACACCCACTGCCCCTCATCCTATCACTAGATGACATTGTGAAGAGCCTGGCTCCATCCTGCTGAAACCCACCCTTCAAATATTTATGGACATTAATGAGGTCACCCCTCAGTCTCCTGCAGGTTAAACAGACCCAGCTCCCCAGAGCCGGTGGAAGGACACAAAAACCTTTCAACATCAACTGTACCTGGAACTAGATAAACTATCATAAAAAATAAAAGGACAAAGGGACAATATTTTTAGCTGGTAACACACTGGTTCCTGAATTATTTCGTGTTTCTATTTGCAGTATTTTTTCTCTTGCCAAACACAATCTGGCATCACAATCCCAAAGCAAAAATGTCTGTTTCTAACCCTACATGTTAACACACTGGTGCAGTGACAGAAGCATTCCACAGCTGTTACGCTTCACTAGGGAAAACCCCAAACTGTAAAACCTCGTACTGTTGGAGTGAAGAGCTGTAATAGTTCTTCATTCAGTACTGTGTGAACTTCCTGGATGTCCGGGACATGCATCTCAGAAACCTCTTATCCCATGTCTCTCCACTCACCAGCTGCCTGGCTTAGTTTGGTGTTTCTTGTAACTTGCTCTCAATAACTGAAACCTATTTTCTGGTCAACGGTGATTAAAGTTCAGAACAGTATTGCAAAGAGTCCACATCTGTGCACTGAGACCTCCAAGCTTAGGTCAAACTCACTTTGATCCTTTTTATTAGTTCTGCAGCATCTGATGTTTCACAGCAAATAAGCAGATGAGTTTCCCCCTTCCCGTGTTACCCAATGCAGGTTGGCATGATGAAGCTGTGTCATGCTGTAGCGAACACTGCATCTACCCATTTTGAAACTGCAAGCAAGGATGAAAAGAGTTCTTTGTACCTGCATGGGAGAAACAGCAGCGGCGGGGGCTGTTCTCACTGGAATTCCACTGAGAGGGCTCCTGGGGACCTTGTGAACTGTGATATTTTGTCCAGCGCTACCTGAAAGGAAAAAGACATGGAATCATTCGCACTTAGAACTCAACCACCTTCCTCTTGTCAGAACTGGGAATCACTTGTGCAGCAATATGGTACTAAGAGTATTAAAAAAAATCTACACTATTAAATACCTGAGCATCCTAAGTCAAATGATTTTATCAGAGACTTCACAGTGGCTGCAGATTCTGACGGTGTGGGAGATGATCTGTTAATGCAGACTCCTTGCCAGCGGTTGGTTGTATCTGCCTCTAAAGAGTCTACTTCTTCAGCTATCAGCCTGCAAAGCAGAAACCAGATCACAGTTGGGGCAACAGGAAGCGCAAGCAGAGACTAAAGGTTCTCATGTGTAGAGTAAGGCAAATCCAACAACGCACATCCTTAATAGCAATGCCCAGTACAAGGACCACTCATTAGAATGTTCTCAGAGTGCCAGGAGAAACATGAAATCGTTGAGTCTAGCAAACTTTTCTGCATTGTTAACCATATAATCCCCATTCTCCAACCTCACCCAGAATGGAGGACTATCATAGGAAAAATAAAGTGGTTTGATGAGACTTGTAATGATTGATAATTACCTAAATACACCCTTTCAATACAGCACAGGGGCCAAGGGGCTTCTGTGGTCCTCAGTGTGCAATGAGGAAAGTAACCAAAGAGAAAGATGTCAGAGCACACTGTGCTTTTAATTGGCACGACTGCTGCTGGAGTAATCATTACCAGTTAAAATGCCATAATTGAAAACAAAGTGATTGGACAGGGTTCAGGTAAGACCCACAAAAATATGCAACCAAATGAAAAAGCCTGGAAGCTCAATTCTTCAGGGTTATCACGGACATCTGCTGAATGCAAACCCTTATTCATAATCCACAAATGGTTATATGGGGAATAAAAGTGTTAAGTGCATCTTCCTAGCAGGTGAATACCAAAATTCAATGGCTGGAATGAAGAAAGACAAACTCAAAACAGAAGTAAGACTCATACTTTAACAGGAAAGATCATTAAGTCACTCAATAGAAAAGACATTCTGAAGCCAAGATTAGGTGCTGACTAGAAAGAGTTAGTAAAGTCCCCAGCTACATTAAACAGCAAACATAATCACACACTACACAACTTCTAGTCATGCATTTTATGGATCAGGTTGGCCTCGCTTAGTGCTGACACTGTACTCACCTGGTAGCTGTCAAGCAGACTTTGAGTGTAACTACCTAGCTTTAGGAAAGCTGCAATAAGGGAACAGTCTAGTCACAGAAGAAGAGTACCTATACATTACTTTCCTGATCTCCGAGCAGCAGAAGGGATGGACACATGCTGATCTGCAGGGTCTGACATATCACTGCTTTTCCTTACCATCAAGTACAGTAGGTACCAAAAGTTCTGTGAAAATATCTCCTAACAAGGCTCTGCAAGTCCATCACAAAAAGTGCCTGTGGATTGAACGACTTATGTCGAGCTAAAAATGGCAGTCAGAGGCTTTTTCTTTCCCTTTTGGCACCACAATCTACAAGAGGCAAGGGACTACAGGGGGTAAAAGAGTATGAAATAAGAGGAACTGATGTTTCTATATTTGGAAGAGCTTAAGGAAGTGCTGTCTTTAAGTAGACATTGGCTATTTCTTTGTTAATTCATTCAAGCTCCTTTGTGCCAAGGGAGCTGGCAGAGGCAGATGGCTAGAGAAAAAGCCACTTGAGTTCCACTCTCCATTTAATCCAGTAAGGAGGAGAGGCAAATCAGGCACAATTCACCCAGCTCTGAGAGACCCAATGTTTTGCCAACTGACTTTAAAGTGCTATCCTTCCGTTGTTCTTCTGTGGCTTCATAACACTTTAGTAACAAATCAACAGGTGATAGCACCTGCACTTTAGTTATACAAAAACACAAAAGCTGAATGAGTCCTGCTTCTAGTACAGCATGGAGGAAGAATAAGTTGAACACGATTCTGCCACCCAATACAAGCCATTACACTTTCAAGAGTTAAATACACCACTGTGCAAAGTTCTGTCTAGTTATCCAGGTAACAAGGGTATACACAAGGTTTGTGGAGTACTGTCAGAGTAAGAAAGGAATAGTCAAGGTCTGCAGGGTAGCTGGCAGGCTGTAGGTCATGCTCTAGGCAGCCATCCCTTCAGTGGTTAGGATTTAATGCCGAGAACAGCTCCAGCTCACAGACAAGTCTAGCCTTTGATAGCAAAAGGATGCAAACACTTTAAATCCAGTTAGAGCAACTGTACCAGCCCCTATGTCATGCCACAGAAAAGTCCACTGAGAAACCTTTTGCCATTATTCCATCATTGTGCAGTCATTATGAGGATTCAAGTGCCAGAGCTACTACCGGTTCCAATTTTGTTAAGATGCTTCCTGTAATCTTAGATTTGTAATAGGCTTCTAATGCACCCTGAAACAACCTTCTAGATGAAACACAATTGCACTGGAAAAGTGAGGCCTCTCACGCTGCAAACCTTGGCATGAAAGGTAGGAAAAATAGTGCTGAGATCTATTTGCTTCAGCTAAAACCACCCGTGTGAACCAACAAGCAATGGAGAGTTACCAAACTCAGCGAGCACCTTTAAAGACACAAATCTGTAGGGTAGGTGTGTGTACATATACGGGTTTCTTAGTAGAGAAGCAGAAGAGCTTCACTGGAAGTAGCAAGCTAATTCAGGAGGATGGTATAGGAGAACATGAGCTGGAAGAGAAGCTATAACTTCAAACCAAAAATGATCCCCCGTGCACAGAATTTATTCAGCTTAGGCCATCCAAGACAACTACACAAGCCCTGCTAAAAAAAGGACGGATCGGAACAAAAAGTCACCCACTGCTCTACCACTTCCTTGGAACAAGAATGAATGGTTCACACAGAGAAATGCTGCTAGCGCAGCTGGCTTCAGTGGAGCAGATCCAGGAGGAAGCAGAGCACGATGGCCACAAAGGAATTAAACTGTGCAATCCCTTTCACAAAACCACTGCTTTCATCCAGTCATTGGTGGGAGAAGTAGACGCGGGGAGCTTTTTTCTAATGGCAACTGTTAGTCTCCTTGTTTTCTAGGTTTGGAATGTACAGACCGCCGACCGCCAACAAGGTGCAAGTCTGTCTGTGCTCAATGTACAGGTTTGGCAACAGCAGCCTTCATGTGTTTGGGAAATTTCTGAACTGCTCCAGTGACCTTTTTGTTCCAGAGAACCGAATTCTAAGAAACACTCTGCAACCTAGTCTCTGACTGCTCCTACCACTGCTGTAAATCCTCCTGAACTCCAAGGGGTACAAAGACAAGACACAGAGCTACTGATGCACAGAACAGAAGAGAGCCCAGGGCAGGCAGCAGACAATTACAAACACTGAAAATGTTTATTTGGCACTTTAATATATATTTCTTAAACATAAAAACCAACGCTCAACAGCTGCCAGCACAGAAAAAAAAGGCAACACAAGTGTACGTATAGGCATCCACTCCGGTAGCACGGCACAGAGGTGAAGGCCACGCCAAAGCTAGAGATCCCGCAGAACTCTCTGCTAGCTCAGCCTGCTCCGAGACCAGGTCCCTGCTAGGTCTTCACAGCCAGAAGGAAAAGATGAGAATCCCACAGCCAAGACATGAAATTCCAGTCCTGGATTGATCTCCTGGTAGAGATGGTGACTTCTGAGTTCCTTCTTAGATCCAAGTAGAGCTCTCTCCAGGTGTCTCCAGTTGCAAAAGCTGAACTTGAGCAAGTTCTCCCTGATATACTTCGCCTGAGTTAAGGGCATGAGAAAGGCTCTTTTCTGAGAGGGTATTTAGGAGGGTCTCATAACATTTATTTCCTTCTGATCTCTCCATCTGCAATTGCCACAGCCAGGATAAGCCTCACATGGGGCATTCTCTGTGAAAGTCATCTCAGGACAGCAGGACACGCTCCTCAGGCACCACTCGGCTTCCTAACACACACCAAGTCACACATGCCACCCAGTGGCGAGCGCCTTGTCAATAGAATATTAAACCTGAAACCACCAAAGCAGCTGATGCTGAATAAATAACTTCACGTCTCCCTATTCAGCTTTCCTGCTGGATTTCAGTAAGCGACAGGTGACTGGCCCGTACACACACGTGTATTCAGACACACAGATCTGTGGCTACAATGCTGTATGGAGAGCTCCATGTGTATGCACACTCAGCTGTACGAATCAGACACACACACACATGCCCTTTTCTTTCTTGCCTAAGCGTAAACTGGCACGTTTGAACTTCTGTTTCATGGCAAATATCCCCATCCCTCGAAAAAAGCCCTCAGTTACTTCAGTTCCCCAATCTCTGTGATTACTTCTTAGGGGCTAATTTGCTTTAGACTAATTCAGTTTTTTTTCTTCCTGGTGGAGTCTTCTGAAGAGAGAAACCTTCTGAAACAAAAAAATATAGGCTCTTGCCCGCGGGGAGGAGGTGGACCTGAGCTGCATTCACACTGTGCGGTACACTTGACACACGCAGGGCAACAGAACACTGGAGGTGCTTTCTCCAACGGAAACTTCCCTTTTTGAGCTGCAAGTTGAAGGTACGTCCTGAAGGGTGTCACAGGCCTGGCTGTGCATCCATCCAGGGCTGTGTTAGCTGGCCGAGATCAGGCACCTATGGAGATACAGACAACAATCAGGGAAGTTACAAGAAGCAATGCGACGCCCACCCTGAGGTACAGCTCTCTATTTTACTGCTCATCACCCCACCATCGCCAAATAAAGGGGAGAGGAGAAAACGCTGAGGGTGTGGCTAGTCAGTTGAAGGAGTGTCTTGCACTCCACTAACTCAGCTTTGGGATGTGATGAGCAAACACCACAAAATACAACAGAAAAATATAAATCTCTGTTGCTCAGGCAGGAAGAAATGAAGTATTTAAATTAAAGCCAGGGATCCAATTTGAAAGGACAGGGAGCACTCCTGGCATTTCTCTCCTCCAATCACTTAGGACTATTAATTCAAAATGGGACCATGAACTTATCCAGGCAACTACCAGTTGCTCTACCTCTGCCAGAGTTTATTTCAGGATCATTACACCAAAGGGGATGGAATAATCTCCATCCAGTATGGAAAAAAAAAACCCCAAAACCAAGTTGAACCAACTCTGAAGAGTCACAAATAAACAACAGTCAAGGGCCCTGCTCTGCTGGTCTAGTTTGCTCACTTGCAGTGAGAGCAGAATGAATTATCAAACCTCTGCAAGACACAACAGCTGCAAAACACAGGCACGAATGAACAGCACATCAGCACATAGAGACTGACAGCAGAGTTTAATACACATAGAGTAGAAGCTTATTTCCAGGAGAAAAGGCATGTAACACTGCCATGCTGTGGCTTTTGAGGCTTTAGGAGGAAGGACAGAAGCAAATTAGTGGGACACATCACAGTCTTGACTGCAGGCTTCCATTTGAACGTTTGGTTCAATGATTTTTATTGTTCTAAGACGATGCTCTTTTCATTACAGACAGAGTTTATCTGTTTTCTGAGTGCTGTTGCCAGCCCAACTGTCTTCCCTCTGTGTTCCAGATTCAGGGCCCATAATCTTACAGTGCCAAAATCATTCTGACAACCTGAAGGGATGGAGTCAAAGCGAGACCTCAAGACTTTCACTGCTGCTGTGCAGTGTATTGCCAGAAAGGCTTGGAAATGGGTGTGGAACGAAGGCAAAGAGAACTGTCCATAATGTGGGCAGTAACTGTCTTCCTTTGGGTGACAAGCCCAATATAGGAATTTTTTTTCATCACTTAAATACTTGATCCAAAAAACTCATTGCCAAAGCGAGCATTCTGCAAAGATGAAACTTGCCTCAGGATCCCAGGATAACCCATGTTGGAAGGGACCTCGGGAAGTCACCTGGTCTAAATTCCTGATCAAAGCAGTGACAGCTAAGAGGTCAGACCAAGTTCCTCAGAGTCTTATCCTGACTGGTCTTGAAACCCTCCAAAGACTGAGACTACACAGTTTCAATTTCCACCACCCATGAGGACGTGGTTACATAGGAGAGAACTGTAAGCTTTTGCATTTTACTGCAGAGAAGTAACATGAATTAGGACGTAAGATATCATAGCAGATTGCCTAAAACATGGGTTAATCCATTTGTAGGTTCCAACCAGTACTAGCCTAGGCCAAGTTAACTCATCTTTTCCTTAATCTTTTCTTTATGCTGGTCCAACCTCCCCCCCCAACATTCTTAGTCATAGAATTAGACATTTAATCTGTGTTAAAGATGCCTTTGGGAGGCTCTTACCTTCATTCAGATGAACTCTGATGACCTCATCAGGATTTTTTCTGCAAGTTCTTTGGCTGTTCCTGAACCAAACATGACTTTTGGACTGATTAGCAGAACACAACAGTGAAATCAAACTTGGAGGCAGGAACTCGGGCAGCCACAGGCAAACATTAAAATGGCAGGATGTCGTAGGAGATAAATTGGCTTCGAGACCAAGTTATGAGGTGGAGTCTAATGACCCTCAAGAGATGGCTGAGGTTTAGCCAAAACCCTGTGAGTAGCAAGCTATTGGGAAGGTACGTTTTCCAATCAGAGCTTAAAAACCAGGCAGGAAACTTTCCCTAAGGACTGTTGGATATCCAACTGCTCAGCTAAGTTCTTTGCAGACTGTGTTAAGGGATCATGCTCCAAACTGCTTCCTCCCGTGCTGAGAATGGATTAAAAGTCAGCACAGGTACAGGAATCTACTGCTGATTCTCAGCAGTAGCATCTCTGAAAAGTGACTAAAAGCAACGACAAGAACATCCCCAAAAGTTTCTGGGTGAAAGAAACTGAGGTGCTGGGAAAGATAGTGACCTCAGGAATGCAACAATCACTGGAGTGCAGGACTGTCTCTCAGCAAGAGCTTACAGAACTTGTTTTGTTGGTCAAGTAGAGTTTTAACATTTCCATGCTTAGCTGTTGATCACTGGTTTGTTGAGACAATGACTTAGATAGGCTTCACTACCTTCTCCATACCACTTGGTACTGAGATTTCGCACACGCTGCATGGATCCTGTGACAGTCTAATCAGTTATACTTCAACTGACAGATGCAAAATTTGGTCTCAACTCCTCTCTTTGAAAGAGAACAAATATTGCCCACTGCAGACAGCGTACCTGGCTCCACGAGCAACGCGATACTCAAAGCAAGCTATACAGATAGTCAACATGACACAAAGACAGACACATCTCTGCATAGATATGGAAAAGACAAATGCCAAACTTGACTGAGTTAAATACGTGTCTGAATACCTCCTTCTGGAACTATGTACAGATAGATTCTGGGGATCTCATTTCCAAACAGTACTTGCAGCTCAGCTTTCTTATGGCAAAGAGCTGATAATGCAGCCACGTTCCTCACACATGGAAGATAAATATCCTGGTTTGCAAATTAACAGATCATCTTCCATTCAAGTTAAGTATCATCAAACACATCTTCAGAAAATAAAAAGGGGAAACTACAAGCATATGATTCCCACCCTTAACTATGGAACCCATGCTCTAAACAAGAGAAATTTCTTCAAGAATAAATTAGGAATGGAAACTGAGCCCAGAACTTAAGCAGTGTCTGGTAACCATTTTGTCTGAATACATACTCTGTAATTGCTTTTCTTTGCATCCTCTGGGAACTCTGATAATGAAACTGGAGCTTAAACACATTCCTTTGTTTTTCTGAAAAGAAGCATTTCTGGTCCTTCAGCCCAGGAGTTCTAAGCCATACACCTCCAAACACAAAAGCCCCCCCCATCACTTTACTCCCATCTACTATACAGCTGCTGTGGAAACTCCAGAACGAAAAACAGTGAGCAAGTAAGTGCAACATAAAGCTGGACTTTTGTTCCACCTGAAAGAAACGACAGGATTCATCACATTCCTCTGTCTATTCTACCAGTGGTCATGAATCTACTGAAAGAGAGATTAAATGGGACAGTCTAGAGAAGCAAAATTAATTTGGCACACATTTCTGACAAACAGTATGACTCTTCATATTATTTTGTCTTTCTGCATTCCCCCTGCACAAAACTTTCATCACCACAGCTCTGCTTGTATCAACACAGAAAAAGGGCACAGCGCTCTCTTCCCTCCAAATGTTGGTTCTTCCTTCTAACATGCCTTTTGTTTTTAATCTCTTCTTATTTAGTACTTCAATTGCAGTTTGATTTTGGAATGACAGGTGGTACATAAAAGGTCACACACTTCATAAAAGCCACATTGTAAGGCATCTGTACCAGTTCCAGATTCAGCTGTAAAAGTCACTTTTGTTCATGCCATGCTCTCACAGAGGGAGCCCCACGTGGTACAGCTCACCACACTGGGCTGTACCTCTGAATGGTTCACAGTACTGTCCCCTCCAACCGCTACAGCAATTGTTTTACAGGTGGGTCCACTGCATAACAAAGTAGCTTCTGGGCTAAATCATGGTAACCCAGGCCACAATCCAGACCATTGAACACAGCAAATCACATAACAGGCTTCAAATTAAGGACAGGAGATACGAGATGTGGGACTGAATTAAATGAGAAGTTTGCACCGATCGCTCTGTCAACATGAATCAGACTTGCAGAACTAAGAAGCCCAGCTAGTCCTCATTTCAATTTGAGCATAGAGTCCTTGAGTCCTCTCGGGTTAAGCAGTTCCCTTCCGAATGTCCCACTGAACATATGTGGCCAGCTAGTCTTTTCACAGACGGTTTAATACAGCTGCACAGAGTTATGAAGGCAACAAACTACAGTGGATTATTGTATCAAGAACAAAGCTACAAGAGGACATTGGCAGTTGTTAGTACTTGCCGATTAAAACCTTCATGGACTAGGTGACAGAATTAGATCACCACAAAGAAAGAACAGAAACATTTTAGCATAAGAGACAACAAAGTCTGTCAGAAGAGTTAAAAACAAACACCGTGCACATCCAAGCCAAGGAATAGTTATTGACAAAGCATTGTCTGCATGCACGTTAGCAGTCACAGAGATCCAATCGTGGCCTTTGTAAGAAACCAACCTGTTGCTGCCCTTCACTTCATCCAGCTCCTTCTGCAGCTGGGCAGTCTTCTCTTCTTCCTCCTGAAGTTTCCTCTTTACCACACGGAGCTCCTGCTGGGCTTCACACTTAATGTCATTGGCCACAACCACTGCGGTCTGCAGATCAGCTTGAAAACGCCTCCACTCTTCAGTATCCTCCTAGAAAGAACAATTAGAACCCCAAACTGTTTGCTGTAAAGACTCAACTGCTTGAGCTGTGCACTTAATTATTGATCCCTCTTTTGGTGACCACAGATGGCCAGAATTTCACCACAATTTCAAGACGATGCTCAGGATAACTAAAGACCTGCATCCTTACGCAGTTACTGACGAGGTTGCCAAAGAAACTGAGCTCTCCAACACAAGAACTGCAATCAAAGCTCCTCCTATAGCAAAGAAACAGCTAGAACTGAGTGAAGAGAATGCACAGTGAAAGGATGTAGAAAGAACTTTCTATAGTTTTTCTAGAAAAAATACATTACTTCTCTCAAATCAACCAGTGAAATAAAACTTCAGTTGAGCTGTCATATAGTCTAGATCTTACCTTCATTTGCTTAGTGAGAGCCTTCAGCTGCCTCTCTGTATCTTGCTTTTGTTCTTCCAGCTTCATTGCTTTACCTAGGAACAGGAGAAAAGGAAAAAGATGATTAAACACATAAGAGCAAGAGTAAAAGGTGAAAATGAGAGGGCAGAGCAGCCTGTTTGTTTTTGCTTCTTGTGATGCCAGTAAATAGACTAAACTGAAGATACTCTGTCAATGGATCAGGAATGGAATCACCAGTAGGTTGCTCAAACTCCTCAGAAACAGGGCAATACTTTGAGGCACTAAACCAAACTTTTTAGTTCACCAAGTCCCATGTGCAAGATCACCTACTCAGGACACATATCCCACCAGAAGTGGTCGAGGTGACATGAGCCAATCCACCAGGTGGCAGCTCCCCTCTCACATCACTACAGCAACCTCCACTTTACAGCTCTTCTTACTGGTGCTTTTCCCTAAAAGCTCTTTAGAAGGCCCACAATTCCAGTTTGTAGAACAGGTAGAACACCCCTTGCTGAAGAATGATGCTTGGAGACTGTCTCTAACATTAATCTCTATAGCACCAACTGTTAAAATAGTGACTTCTGTCACAGGAAGAAAGGACTGTCCAAAACTGGAATGTATCTATAAGGAGCCCTTTGTTCACACACATCCACACATGCCCACTCCTCTCTCCTGTTGCAGCCATAACTGAACCCCTGAATAAGTTCACTCTAGTCCTATTTTCAGCTCCACCTACTTTCTAGCTCACTGATGATCTGGTTATTGTGGAGTTTTATAGCCCGATGCTGTTCCACCTGGTCCTCCAATTCGAAAATGGTCTCCTTCAGGTTTTTTATATCTGCTTCGTTCTCTGATGTTTTTTCCTGCAGCTTCTGGCTGGTTCTGCTCAGTTGCTCAGCCTGCCGGTCGCAGGCCTCCTTCAGCTGAACACACTCGTTCTCAGCCTGCAAGGGAGGAAGGAAAGCTGCACATCTGTCTTTATTTCTTAGGAAACATCCCCCACTGGAGATTCTACTGGTAATCTCATTAATGTAAGAAGGAATTTGTGTTCTAAGCATTGTATAGACTGAGTTTCAATAAGACTGAGCCAGTTTCATGTCACACACATAACCTACAAATGTTTTGTTTCTTCCCTGATAATAAACTAAGACGTTGCAAAGGAAATTACATTTTGGCTAACGATCATAATGCCAAATCGATCTCTGCAGGTAATGAACAGACAGGCATTATATTCCTAGAAAGATCCACATCCATGAAAGTGAGATCACTGCCTCTGGGCCAAGGCAACAATCAGCTCATCCACATTAACAATTTTGCAGCTTTTACCGTGTGCATTTTCAATGAACCATGAAAACACTCAGAGCAGCACCAGCTACTGCAGATCAGTGTATTTCTGGATATAGGACATCTGGAATTACTGAAGGGGGAATCTGCTGCACTTCACTTTGTTGGCTCAGGGCCACAGATCAATGCTTCCAGGCTTGTGGAGATATCTTTGAGTTTGGAAGAGTTATGGAAAAGCAAGGTGTAGGCTGCCAATTCAGTGAGCAGCACTGGCACAGCCTGACTGCAGGGCAGCCTTACAGAAGCTTGTGGTCTCGTTTGGGTGTCACAAACAGCCAATGATTCAAAACAGCTTAATTCAGGGGAAAGGAAGAGTAAAAAGGAGGAAATCTGTGGTTTCCAAACCAAGCAATAAAAGTTTGGTACAGTCTGAGCACTCAGCAGTTTCTCATTTATTCTTCATGAACTGCAGCTCCAGTAAGCACTCGGGAGCTTCCTCTGCTCACTCCATTTGCTGTGGTCACCTACGGAAGCTGAGAGGACATCTGGAGGGAGTTTCTGCCTCACTCAAACCACGGAGGTGCTTTTTGGCAGCGCTCTCTTCCTCTGTGACCAGCCAGCGTTACTGATCTTCTCGTGGTCCCCCTTACAGGAAAGGCTGCACACACTGGCCATCATCACTTGCGTGAGTGACCATCAGCAGCAGCAGTGAGACATCAGCGCTGGCTGAAGCGTTAGTAACACTTGTCCTGTGACACCTCACACTGCAGCTCTCTTCTGAGCATCCGGGATCACATAGGAAATAGGAACAGTAACTGACTGAAGTTTGCTCGGAGCAAAGCTACAAACTGCTACAAATCTGGCAGAGAAAAATGGTTCTAGAATAAATCCTGGGGTTTTGCCATTTCCAATCCCTGAACAGAACACTCCTCAGGTTTGTAAAAATACTTCAGCTTTATGAAAATAATCTAATCTGGAGCTTCCACCACGTATCATTAGTCATGCTGCTGTAAACGTCAGCTGCCCTGAGCATTAGCTCATGTCCTGATGTTCTCATGACCTATGACACCTAGAGTTTACTGCTAATTAATCATGATTAATTATTCAGAGTTTAATATATTTGCTGCTAACTACTCTTCCTCTGGTTTAGCAAGTGATTTTTCATTAGTATTTGTTCACATGACGCCACAGTAATTTTTTATTGGTCTGATCTTCACTTTGATGTTGATAAACACAATTCTCTTTACTGGAACAGTAAACTCTGCAGAAGGTATTAGGGGAAATTAGTTTTGAATTTACAAGCACGGCTACACCAACACCTATTCCTGGGAAAATACACCATTTAAATCCTGAAGACTTAACAATCAGTGGCTGAACTACCACCTAAAGGACACCAATGTGGAGTCTCCTTCCCTGGAGACATTTAAAACCTGCCTGGATATGTTCCTGTGTGACTTGGTCTAGGTGATCCTGC
>JAOXOE010030240.1:0-13332 GCA_028565055.1 Phoeniculus purpureus | reverse complement strand
CCGATCTGTGAGGAATGACGACAAAACAACTCCAAGTGTCTCCAGTGACAGGTGCACAAATAACGAGGCTGATGAAAGATTTTGCAATTAAGATTGTGCTATGAAGATTAATGGGATATTTTCATAACGGACTTGAGATTGCCTGTAAACCAGTCGCCTCCACATAGCACCATCTTCTCACCAGCCCCTCCATATCTCCCATTTTTCAGATTTCTTTTGCATGGATTTCATGGGCTCGAGTTGTGACAGTGGTGGTTCAGATCGGATCTTAGGAAAAACTTCCCAGAAAGAGTGGGAAGGTCTTGGAACAGGCTGCCCAGGGATGGGGTGGAGGCACTGGTCCATGGAAGGGTTCAACAAACGGGCAGACAGGGTATTTGGGGTTGTAGGTTGGATGGTTGGACCTGGTGATCTTGGAGGCCTTTTCCAACCTTGATGATTCTATGATTCTATGCGCCTGTGCCTCTTCCTGGCAACATCTCCCCTGAGTGTGCCAGCAATCCTATTAATGTGGATTGAATATGATAGGACCACTGCTTGACAAGGAAGCATTGAAGTGGTGGAGAAGTAAACGGAGAGTTTGACCAGATCCCCCTTCTCTTTAAAGAGGGAGGGAGATTTGCACCTATAGCCAAATTCCTTCCTTTTCCAGAGCTGTTCGCCTGTTGCTGCTGTCATTGCTACTTCATTAGTCCTAATTGCCTGTGCCTCTCAATATCTCCGAGGCAGGCTAGGACACAGGGAATTTACATTTTTAATCTAGTGAAAGCAGTGATTGGACACGCAGCCTCCGGTCCTGGCTTTCTTCCTCTCAATTGCTGCCATACACCAGGTTTGATGTCCGGCTTGCCAGCCTGTCCGTGCTTCGCCATCCTCAGTTTTCCTTCCTGACCTTGTCTTCAGCCCTGTCGGTGGCTTTTTGCTGTGACTTTGCTGAGAGATGTTGGAGGGCTTTGTTACGACAGTGGGTCACAGGCTGCGGAGAGGACATGAAGGACACATGAGTGGCAGTTTTTCCAGCCTCAGTAGTTCTGTGATTGTCTCCTCTGTGTTTCCCCACGTCCCTATCCCAAGCAAAGGGACTCTGATTTCTTGGTTTTACCCAGTTTATGAGCAGCCTTTAAAGTTAGTTCAGGGCCAGTTGCTTCTTTCAGCTACTTCTTCATGCAGGGACGCTGTGCACTCCAAACTCTGACACCCGTGCTGTAGAATCTGTGTGAAAACCTGGTCCCGTGGACAGGCAGGAGGATGGCAGTCTCCTGAGGAAGAGGCACTAATTGCTGGTGACACAGAAATGTAGTTTTTCCTGAGCCTGGTATCTGTCTGACAATATTCCGCTCACCAAAGCAAACAAGCAGAAATTAGGTCTTTCTGTCTCTTGTCCATGAGCCTTTTTGACTTGATATCTCGTTGTCTCTGCTCTCCTTTTAATTGCTCGGCTGTTGTCCTATTAGTGTCAATGCTTGGCGCAACGTAGGGGTTACAGCTGAAATGCTCTGGCTGCTGTTGTGTGGGGTGTCAGCCTGGATAAGTACTGTGATCCTTCCTGTTCTCACAAATCTCCTTTCCCATCCCCTGCCTACCATCAAGATACCGAAAAAGAAGTCTGCAGCTGCAGACTTCATGTGTGGGGTTGTGTTGGGCTATTGGTTGGACTAGACGGTCTTTAAAGGTCTTTTCCAACCTAGATGATTCTGTGATGTGTTGGCAGCCCTCCTTTCCAGCTCCTTGCCTTGCTGGTCCTTGCAGCCCTCCATCTCAGTTCCCAAAGCAGTAGCTCTTTGGGGCTCAATGCGATTTTTACTGAGTGAACTCCAGAGCTGAGGTTGTGCTAGAAACCAGATGCATTGAGCTAAGAGGTTGGCAACTGTGACATGATACTCCTTGCTTTGGGGGAATCATAGCTGGGAAGTTTTCAGAGCAGAGGTGCTGCTGCAGCCCTATCTCACTGAGTGTGTAGATCTGCAGTACTTCTGAAGCTCCAGTCTGTCACCCACCACAGCCTAACTTCCTGCTCTTGTGTGTTTGCCTTATCTGAGTGGTTATCTCGAGCACCCAGCAGCAATCCAGCTGCCTGTTCCTGTGCTTTTGGGTTCTGTGCCCCTGCAGCAGAACCTGGTTGTTGATGCTTGGTTCCAGCAAATGAGCCTTTTGGGGGAAGTCTCTACCTTGTTGACTTCTTGCCTAAGCTACTAATAATTCCTAAGAGGCTGATGCTTTTCAGTGACCCAGAACCACCAGCTAGCTGACCTTTTCCTCTCTGCTCTTGTTTTCCTGATGGTGGTGGGTGTGTGGGACAGGGATGGGAAGATGGCATGCAGATCTACTGCATGGGTTGAGTTACCCCTTGTTGCTCTGGTTTGCTGAGAAAAGGTAGCTGAACATGCTGCTTATGAGACTGTCCCTGGAAAATGAGTCTTGCCAAAGGCATAAAAATCCTGTCCAGCTTCCTGGAAGAAGCACAGATGGTGCCAAACCCAGTCTGCCAAGGAGCGAGTCCCATTGTCCCAACTGTGACCTCTGTGGTTGTCACCCTCTTTGCCCTGGAGAGCTCAGAGTCTTGCGTGGTTGAGCACCCCCTGCTCTGTAGAGGGGTTGGGGGTATCCAAATGGATGTACCCTGTCCCATATGACCCCCACAATTAGTACCAGGCAGGTCTGAGCAGAGCCTGGAGCCCAGTGCTGTAAGAGGTGTCAGTAGATGCAGCTGCAGAGCCTTGGGACCTCTCTGCTTGGTCCCCAGCCTGGATGAGACAGAGGTGCTGAGGAGGAAGCAGAATGCGGCCGTTCTGTTAAAAGTGCTTTGAGGCAAGAAAACATGTGGGTGGGAAGGGAATTTGTGTTGTAGGGCAGATTTAATTCCTGGTATTTTATAACCTCAGTGCCTGGCTCTTACAGATGTGGTTTTACTACTCCCTCCCACCTTAATAGCTATTTTATAAATATTAGTATGAAGTCTTGGTGGTAGTGCTTCAAGGGAAGCTGGGCTTTGTTTTAGCTGAATAGCACTTGCTTCCAGCTTGGGACCAGGGGCTCTAATGCTGCAGAATGAAGCTGAGCTGGAACAAAAGGAAATCTATTCATTAACTTAAATCGTAGTAATTTTGCCATGACCCAAGAGGAGCCTGGTGAATCTAATGCTCTATTTTCCCACATCCTTGCTAGCAAGTGCCTTTCATTTCTAGCTGAGCTTTCAGGGCTGACTCACTTCTAGATTAGAGCAAAATCTGGGCTGGGTATTTATTTTTCTTTAAGATTCAAGTAAATGCTGTTTCAACAATGGCGGTAGAAAGAGAAATGATGGTCAGCGTGGATTTTGATGTGTAAAAGCTGAGTTTAAGTTGTCCACTTACCAAATCCCTGATTATTCGAGTTATTTTTTGGTTATGCCTGGTCACACATCTTGGTAGATGCTGCCACCCACACAGAGTAGGAATCATAGCTGAGACCTTGATTGCTCGATTCCTTATGATGTTGGTGACCCTCTTTTTATGGCCTCAAGTTGTGCAGGGGAGGGTTAGGTTGGACATCAGGAAAAATATCTTCCCTGATGGAGTGGTCAAGGGTTGGAACAGGCTGCTCAGGAAGTTGGGGGGTCACCATCTGTGCAGGAGTTCAAAAAACTGGTCCTGGGTAACAGGGGCTAGTGGGCAGAGTGAGACTGGGTTGATAGTTGGACTGGATGATCTTGTAGGTCTCTTCCAATGTTAATGATTCTGTGATTCTTGTTTTATGTGGGACTCTGCATTTTGTGGTGGGGGTGAGATTTCAAACTGAGGGGAAGAGAGACACAAATGACTGTTTGAGGTGGGCTGAAAGGGATCTGCTATTGCCATGGTAGGTGAGAAATTTTGAACCTTGGCCTCCTGCAGTGTGACCAGGCTTACTGAGAGACCTTATACCCTTCCACCACCATGACCCAAAGGCAGGCCTTGACAGGTTTTGATTTGTTATGGGATGTTTTGGGGTTTATTTTTTGGTTTTTTTTTTATTATTATTTCAGAAGCCACTACAGTTGTAAAGTTGATTGGACAGAGGAACATCTTGAAGGAAGGTCTCTGGGGGGCAGAGGACTAAGAGGACTGTAGGGTTGGGAATGGAGGTCATCACAGGTATCTCCACTTTCTCCATCTCAGTTTCCCAGTCTGTAAAACGAGGGCAAAGACATTGATAACTGAACTTACGTAAGAGCTACTGGCATGTGAGATCTTGTAAAAGGCTCCGAAAAAAACCCTTCTGGATGGCAGAGCACAATGGGAACACAGACAGCCTCATCACTCAGACAGCAAACTCCTACGTGTGAAAACGTGAGTCGGGAGTTTGACGTATCTGCTACCCAAATGCTAGCAGGTGACGAGCAGATGGGGCTGCTGGGCGTTTGTCTGAGGTCTGCCTGAGCAGAAGGTGGAGGGGGAGTGGGGATCTGAAGGCTGGGGCTTTTTTTTATTATTATTTTTTGTGTGTGGTGTGTTGTTGATAGCTGACACGTGGTTCTCACCAGAGATGTATAAATAGAAGCCATTGGCTTGCACAGGGCTGTGGCATGGCACTGCTTTTTCTGGGAGCTGGGATGTCACGCTCTCCTGGTTATTTATAGGCAGCAGGCAAACCTTGGGAGAAGGAATAGAGGGATAAAATGTCTTTGGGTCATGATGTTTCCTGCTGGACTTCATGGACTGGGAACCTCTGTCAATCCTGCAAGGACCAGTATGGGGAGGGGAGTCCATCTGCAGAGGGGCTCTTCTTTCTGGTCCGTGTGTGTGACCTGCCTTGGAATTAATGTGGATGTAAACACATGAGGGACTAGATTGGGTTGAAGATGTTTAGGAGCTCAGCAGAGGGGAAACCCAGCAAACAGTGGAATTGATGTGTTTTGGGAGTGGGGTTCTGCTCTTCTGGTGGGTAAACAAGCAGAGCAGTGTTTGTACCAGAGGGTTATGTCTTGCTGCGGGCTGGACTCCTTTATCTGACAGCCTCTTTCTCTACCCTGGCTGGTCCTAGTAATTTTGCACTATGCAAGCTCCCATACCTGGATTACTCTTGAAATCACAGGTACATGCCCCAGTGCAGCTCTCATGGTGGAAGGGACCTTGATGTTAACCCTGAGACGTACAACCCCAAAATCTGCTTCCCACCACAGATTCATCTCCTGGGGCTTTGGAGCTCTACATGTGTCTGTGCTTTTGTCCCCCAGCCTTGGCACAACCTCAGGAGAAGCTGGCTGAGACTGTGGGGCAGGATGATTGGGCCAGGGAATGCATGGGAGCAGGGGGCCAGGCAATCAAGGGGGAGTGGAGGGAGCCAGGATGCTCATGGATCTGGCCACGAGCTTTCTCAGGGCTGAACAGAGGCACAGATGGATGGGGTGATAGGTAGATGGATGGCAGTGGGATAGGTGAGCTCTGTGAACATGACCACTGGCTTTTTGCTTCACTCTGCTCAGCTCCTCTGATGCAAGGGAAACCAAAGCAAGAGGGTGAGCATGAGACCCTAGACTGGAAATGTGAAGAAGACTCACTGTGTTTCCCTGAGAAGCCCATCTAGGGCTGGGAACAAATTCCAGGATACTCTCTTGACTTCTTGGTGGAAGTCCTTCCCCATGGCTGTTGGTGAGCCATCAAGAAAAGGATGCCTGTGGGTTCCCTGTGCTGGTGTCAATGTGGTAGGGGGAGAGGGGCCAGCACACCTGAAGGGGGCTCAGAACAGGAGATGAACTATTACAGCTGAAGAGGTCATATTCCATGGTAATCCTGAAAAGAAGCATGATTCATCATTCCTGATGTGATGTCATCTGTCTAGTAAAGCCATAATGCACTCTGTGCCCGTTGTTAATGGGGCTGTTTAAGAAACAGGGTTGGCTTTTCTCTTGCCCAACCTTCTCCCCACTCCCATACAAAGTAGAGTTTGGACCAAGCACTTGGGAAGAGCTATTGGAGCTGAAGACTTTTGTAGTATTTACAATATCTTTCAAGCTGTAGCCAAATGGGGTATTATTTATGTCAAACCACTACTTACCCTGAAATATGGGGAGAAGGAAAGGCAACAGCTGGATATGGTAATGAGTAAATAAACCATGTGTCTCTTTAATGATAGGGACGTGAATTGGTGCCACACGGGGAAATGGCCGGCGATGTCTTTGACTGGGGCTGACCACAGAGCAAGGGCACCCCAAAATTTATGGTGCTGGAGGGCTCCCTTGGCAGCCTGCTGGAAAGAACGATGGTCTGATGGGTTAGGATTGGCTTTGCTGCCTGTTCTCTGCAGTGTTGACCATGTGCAGGCACAGCAGCATTTGCTACCTATGGCTCTGTGGCACGGGGTGATTCTTCCCACAAAAACCTGCACCTGGAAGCTGTGGTTTCTGTGGGAGTCTTTGGGAACTCACAGTTCTTAAAAGAAAAATCCAGAAAGGTTATTTGGGAAGGGGTGGTGGGGATGACAGTTTTTGTGTCCCCGATAGTGTGGTTGGTGGATTTTTTTGGGGTTATTTTCTGTGTGTGGAGAGGAGCATGTCTGGGGATGTAAGTTTTAAATGTGGGTGTTTGAGCTCCTACAGGTGACATCAGGGGTCTTTCTTTGCTAGTGCAGGGTGGCAGGAGTGTTTCTGTCCCTGAGAATGTGCTACGAGGCAAATCCAGCGAGGGAGTGACTCCTGCAAATAGTTGAAGGGAAGATGCTGAAGAAAATTACCTGAAGACAGCAGAAGGCTGAAGACCACATAGGATCAGGGACACCAAAGCTGAACTCCTGGTGCATTCAAATTCTTGTGCAAGGGAAAAATGAGGATTTTTATTTTGTGGCAGATCAGGGCTTGTATGAGGTCGCTGTAGGGTAAGTCTCGGGACCACAGCGCTTGTACCACAGGTAGATTTCATACTCTTGCCCATATGCAGAAATGGTGGGAGTTCTTGTGGCTGAGCAGGGATCTCTGTGCTCTGCGGTATACAGACACTGGACAGAAGGTCCTTGTCTCCAGGAGCTGATGCACCGCTGGGTGAACACTGGTATGTAGCCAAGTGGGCCTGTTTCTCTCAAAGTCATTGTATGCCTAGCTTTCCGTGCCTGTAAGAAAAGTAAGACCTGCCAAATTGGATGGGTCATTTCTGATATCGTAAACTGCTCTTGATAGTGGCCAAGAGCAGATGCTTTGGGAGTGTGTGAGAGCTGGGCATTTATGGACAGATCCTTCTCGTTATATCTCCTTGGCTTTTGGCAGCTCTTGCTGTAGCGACTGCCTTCAATAAAGGAGCCTCTTAACGTCCAAAGCGAGTCGGCTTTCTGCATAAGAATTATTTAACCTTTTGGAATTCATTCGTGTGTGTTTGCTGTGCTTTTACGATTCATTATAAAACCAAGTCATCCCTTCGCTCTACCATAGTCCTTCTGAAAGAGAACCAGAACTGTAATTTGCTGTAGCTCCTTCTAACATACTATGATCTGATTTGAAAGGGCCACTGGAAATACTGCACCTTGCCACCCAGAGATTGCTTGGTTGGGAGCCACGTATGAAGGCCAAAAGGTTTTTGAGGATGTGCTGTTTTCTCCAGATATTTCTCTTTTTTAATATTCAGAAAGTGAGATCACTGGTTTTAGGAAGACACAAATTAAAGTAAAAATAACCTCGGGACCTGTACAAATTATGTGACTAGCTGCACTTTGTGTTTTTCCATAGACTTTTTAGATAAACAACTGGAAGTTTCCAACTATCTCTCTTGTTATCATACCAGGAGCAAGAAAGGAAACAAATAAGGAAACTTGGAAAAAAACCAACAACCCATAAGCACCTTAAAATACCTCATTCTTGAAGCAGTTTCTACTTTAGTCCCATCCGGTGGTGATTTACTGTGGTGGAACTTGGCGGATACAGGAGCCAACCCTCTGCTCTTTGGAGGAGTCAGGAAAGGCGGAGGGCTGGGAAGGTGGGTTCTATCTGGAGGAGAATGGTGTTATGAGCTATGGAGGTGCCATCAGGCTTCCTGCAAGCCCCTCCACCATGTCTTAGGGCTTGAGTCTCCCTTGTGTCTCCCATAGGAGCAGCATCCCATTCGGGATTTGAAGGTACACGGACCTGTAGGGAATGTTGATGGATGCTGTATAAGGACATGTGGGTGATGAAGCAGTTAGTGAGGTATCATGCGCTATGACTGGGGACATGGTGTTTGGGACATGTCTTGGCTTTAATATCCCTTTCCTTCCTCATGCTGATCCTTGCCTACAGAATAGGGGCTGATGGTTTTCATCTGCCTTTTCACAGAATCAAAGAATATTAGGATTTGGAAGAGACCTTAAAAGATCATCTAGTCCAACCCCACCCCTGCCAGAGCAGGATCCCCTAGGTCACGTCACACAGGAACAGTCCAGATGGGGTTTAAATGTCTCCAGTGGAGACTCCACAACCTCTCTGGGCAGCCTGGGCCGAGGATCTGTCACCATAACCACAAACACTTTGAAAGGGTTTTAGACCTGATGTGCTCAATGACCTCTACCAATGGCTTTGGTAGAGGGATTGTTGCCAGTTTCCTCATAGACCTTCGGAATGTTCTTTGCTCTTGGCGTGACTTGGTCCAAACACCTGCACTCATGTCAAGTGCCACCTAATTCCACCCACGGTCTTGGTTTGGGCTCAGTGGAGCAGAGGGCTGCTCTTCATTACTCCAGCCCTGTATGATCAGCTGCTAAGGCTGCGTAACTTTTGTGCAGCGAAAGCACATAGCTTCTGCCTGCCTTTTATGTCTGCGCCAGTACCTGAGGAGCCCTTGCTGCAGGCTACCGGGGCTGTGCTCACATGGCTTAGAGTGGGAGCCAAAACCCAGCGTCTTTCCTCAAACACATACCCAAACTCACATCTAAAGAACGCATTTGAGAACGTGAAGTTTGTGGGTAAATCATAACATCGTCCATGGGGTCAGCAGGGAAGGATTAAACCTGCTGCTTACAGATGTTTGAGGCAATAAAAAGCCCCTTGTTGCCAGGCAAACCCACAGGCATAGAATTGCTCTGGAGTGGGAGCCTCCTGCTTTCCCAGGAAGCAGGGAAGGAAGGGGTTAAGTCTGGAGCTGAGCACTCGGCTTGCTCTGTATTATGTCCAGGTGGCATGACGTGTGAACAGACGAAAGATAAAAATCGCAGCGGATAAAATCACAGAGGAAATGGCTCTGTCTGAGCCCGGATCACGACGCCTTGCGCTGACCCCACAACCTGAGCTCCATCAGTCAAGTTGTCCTTCCCTTGACTTCTCACCCCATGCTCTGCTGCTGTTGCTACTCCATAAAAGAGGAGGGTGGTGGGAGGAGGGGAGAGGCGGCTCAGCCTGATGACTAAGAGGGTCTGAGGACACGGGTCAAGTTCTTTCTGCCGGAGCCTGGAAGGGAAAGCTGAGTACTCTACCAGACCCTGCTATAAAACGATCTTCTCCATAAAAGGACCGAACGAGTAACTGGGAGGCAATTTGGTCCTCGTCTTGCCTTGGCTGGGAATGGGGGTGATGGAGCAGAGCCAGGCTGCCCCAGCTGTCGGAGACTCTCACTGCTTGATGGGGAGAGCAGCAGCAGTGTTTTAGGAGATGGGGCTTTACTTTTGAAGTCGTAAGGTCTAGGGTGTCCAGCCTTGCCAGCTCAGCAGCTGGGCTAGCTCTGCAAGGGTCCAGACTACCTTGTGTAGGGATGCTGCTGCTGCACCCTTGGTGTTAGGTGACCTTCAAGAGCAAAAGTCTTTGAGGACCATGATCAACTCTGTGTGCATCTCCATGGGGAATGGAACTCCAGGACAGGTGGCATCAGTGACAGAAACAGTGTCGCTGCCCCAGAGCCAGGCAACTGCAGCTGTGGGGAAAGGCACTTTCCAAACTGGATCGTGCCCTGCTCTCAAAGGAACCGTGTTCACTGCGAGGGGTAGAAGATGCTGGAATTTGCTCCTTTTGTCTGATCCAAAAGAGCCTAGTTTTGGAGGAGGCCTTCTGGGCATGCTGCATATGACATCTGTTTTACAGGGTGTTTAGGACGGTGCTCAGTTCAGCCTTCCCAGAACCAGGAAAGTCTGGGATGTGGTTCCCAGTGGTAGCTGGCTGCGTTCCCCTGCCATAATTATCTTCTGCAGCCCTGGGATTCGAGTGTGTTACCAGTGACACTGTGCTCAGACAATAAGAACTGTGAGGGAGTTTTTAGGTGATTAGTCTCTAAACTGCCCTGTGCACTTTCATTTTATTGTTAAAAATAAGTACTTTGTCTGTTCCTGTGACATGAAGGTTCAGGGACCACAGCTGTAGTGGTTTGTGGCTTCGTCTCTGTATGGAAACTTGTATTTTCAGTTCAACTTTAATTAGTTCCCCGAGTATTTTAGTTGAGCTTAACTCAGCCTGGTTTAATTGGAATTTGTGCACCAGAATAACCAAGCTGGCAGCCCCTGAGCTGCGGGTGGGCTTTGCTTTGAGAAATGCAAATGAGTAACGTGCTTGGGCATCAGTTGATGCAGGTGCTGAGGGGCCTTCAGTCAGATGGGGAGGGTGATTGAGCTTGGGTTAAGCATCTGCTGAGTTAGTTGCCCAGTGTGGGTGCACATGAGGCACATGGACACTGATGGGCTTTGAAGTCAACTTATGCTAAGCCTGAGTGCGCCTATGGTGATGCCTGAGGCTCGTGGTGGAAGGTGAATGCTCAGAAAGCCCTGTCCTTCTTAGAGCATTGCTCACCTGGAGCTTGTGAGGCTTGTTGGCCATTGCCTGCTCAAAAGGATGTACAGGGTGAGCACCTCCAGACTGAGATATGACCTGGTACAAAGAGGATGCATGTGTCCATTAAAAAGTGATTTAGAGCCTAACGAGCATCATGCCTTTGCCTTTTATTGCTGTGGGGAAGGTCAAGGTATTGTGATGACGAGCAAAGGTGTCTTGGTATGAAAGCAATCTGTTGACAACAAGTGTGGCGAGAGCAGGTGGGCTCAGAAAATACGGATGGTGGTCAAGAAGACCAATGACTTCTAACCTGTCCTGACTGGGAAGGGGAGGGGTAACCCAGCAGCACACACTCCAGCACAGATGGGGACACAGTCTGCAGAAATGGACGTGATTGTTTTTGGGGAGCAAGATGCTTGTCTATGAGCAAAGCCACCTCTCTGTGTGTGGGATTGAGCAGCTTCATTTTGGGTTCCCAGCAGACAGCGTGGATCATCTCCTGCTCAGTGAGCAGCCGGGGAAGCCCATCTGCATATGTCTGCGCTCCTGGAGAGGCTGGAGAGCATCACCACTTCTCCCCAGGGAAGGCAGCTCTGTGGCACGACCTCCCACCTGGGGAAATGAGATCAGCAAATGACTCCTAAGTAGTGTGTCTATCACTGTCAAATTGACCATGGATGTCAAGCGTGACTCGGCTGTCCCTGCAGCGCGGCCAGAGCCAGCCCCTTAGCTGGCTGAGGCGAGCTGTGCTGACTCCCCATGATAGCATTTTAATGTGAGGGATGACAGAGGCCTCCAAGTTAATGTCTGCAGAGAGGTGACAGTTTTGAATGTCAGCCAAACTGGAAGGCCTGCCTGGAATTTTGTGGAGAGCAAGGAGGATGGGGCATGAAATTAGCACAGGCAGTGGTGTCTGCTGGCAGCCTTGCGGCACTGATCCTCCCTGGAGCTGGACACCTGAGTGAACCTTCTCGCTCAGATCATGGAGGATGACCATCACAGTCCTCCCAGGAGTGTCTTTGAAGAGTAGAGGACAGACTTGAGCCTGCAGTTCACCATTGCCCATGTGAGAGGACTGCTGGGATGTGGGAATGGCAATAGAGATGCTGTGCTGGCGAGAAGAGATGGATCTAAGATCAGGGCCGAGCAAGTGTCTGTCTCCTGTTATTAAGAATAATCGGTGCATGTATTTAGATGAGGCCTGGCTCTCAGGAGCTTGGCTGGCTGCCTGAACAGCCCCATGGAGTCCCACAAGGAAGGCACTCCTGGTGATTAAAATCTGATGGCAAAGAGCATCCCAGTAATTCCTAAACAGCTCATTCACAAGAGGGAGCAAAAAACTCCTGATGTTCATCGTGTGGATGAGGCCAGTGTGCATCAGCCCAGCCCAAATGAGTGGGTGGTCCTGTCGTCCTCCCTGGCTTTGGGCCAAGCAGCTCATTTTGCTGTGCCTCAGTTTCCCTCCTCTCCATGGGATTAAAGGCTGAGTTTTTTGATGGAGAAACATTGAGGGAAAATAAATGGCTCTGGGGTTGAAAAGGGCCTGAAGACTGCAGGTGGGAGGCATTCCTGAAAGGAGACGAAAGCAATGACAAGGTACTGAGCGCAGCCAAAAGCTAGGCTGGATTTATTAAAGACAAAATGAGAGAGACGTCTGTGGTCAGCTTGATAAATCATCTCCCCCTCAAAGCTGTATTTCTGCGTTATTGTTTGCCTGCTATGGGCTCTTGACAAACTCTCCCTGGGCTCAGGGGCTAATTGCTGAGTTCACAGAGTTGCTAGATCTACCATGCTATCATCTGAGCTGGGACTGGGATAAACCGGTTGTAGACTGGCCATCGGGAAACCAGTGATGGGACTATTTGGTAGCACGACACAGGGTACAATATTCCTTTTTAACCCAGCAGAGCACAAACCCCTTCAAGAGGTGATGCTACTCACAGGTTGCCTTTAAAGCATGTTTCTGTTTGGGGTTCTTATGAGATGTTGTATTTAGTGTGCAAAAACACTTTCAGAAACCTGGTGTTGAGTGGCCAGGACGATGGAGGAGAAGATGCTCTGCCTGTGCTAGTGTCAAAGGCACAGGAGGAGGAGAAGGGTTGGTCGGTTGAACTTCAGTCTCTGTTCCCACAGGACCACAGCCTGGGGACTGTCATGTCCTGTTGCAGCCCTGCACACACACCCTTTGACTGGGATGTTTGGGAACCAGAGCTTTGGTATCAGAGAGCTTTGTGAGAGAGAGTCCTTCACTCCCCAAGCAGGATTTTGACTGGGGGCAGTTTAAGTGAAAGCCTTGTTATTTCCATGCAGATAAAGCGGTGCAAGGAATGACAGCAGCTGTTGTATGAGTGCAGTTGGCTTGTGAGGAAGAGGGTTGTGGCTGTAGTTACGGGAAGATCTCTTCAGAAAATGTCTTCTGGGTCCTGGAGACTCTAGGAACAGCTAATCATCTCCCTCCCAAAAAGTCATGTCCATTTTTGCAGACTGTCCCCTCTATCCTTGCCAGAGTGTGTGCTCCTGGGCTAAACCCTCCCTTCTTGTGTCCTCTCAGTTGCCTGGTAATGGTGCAGCTGTCTCCTCCTCCTCGAATCATAGAATCATTAGGGATTGGAAGGGACCCCGAAAGATCATCCAGTCCAATCCCCCTGCCACAGCAGGATCAC
>JAOXOE010030239.1:0-13334 GCA_028565055.1 Phoeniculus purpureus | reverse complement strand
TCCAGGCAGGTTTTAAACATCTCCAGAGAAGGAGACTCCACAACCCCCCTGGGCAGCCCCTTCCAGTGCTCCGTCACTGGGAAGAAGTTCCTTCTCCTATTTATATGGAACAGTCTATGTCTCAGTTTACACCCGTTGCCCCTTGTCCTATGATCAGATGACACCGAGCAGAGTCTGGCTCCATCCTCCTGACACCCACCCTTCACATATTTATGGACATTAATGAGGTCACCCCTCAGCCTCCTCTTCTCCAAGCTAAAGACATCCAGCTCCCTCAGCCTTTCCTCATAAGGGAGGTGTTCCACTTCCTTCATCATCCTCGTTGCTCTGTGCTGGACTCTCTCCAGCAGCTCCGTGTCAATATTAGTTGTGAAATCAGCCATTTGCTTGTCATTTCACAGTTCAACTGTAAAGGTGTTTTAAATTGCTTTTAATGAAAAACAAAGCACCAACAACAGAGCTGAGCCAGCCAGAACACCCAAGTGTTCAGTCCAAGTTTCCACACAAAGTGAAGAACACCGACATGACATGAAATACCTCGGCTATTCCTTTTCTATATGCACACCGTTTTTACCTTAAATCGTACCGAGAATCTGCTCACGTCTACAGACAGGTTATTGTGGTGGTGGTGGTGGTGGTGATTTGGGGGCAGGGACACACAGGCAGGAGGTTTCCTGTGGGTTTGGGGTTTGCTTTTCATTTTTGAGGGGGGTAGGGACCTGATCTTTGTAGGGTTTTTTTATATAATGTAAAGGAACTTCTCCCAGAACATTCAGCGTCATCTTTTGTCTTGCCCTGAGCACAGACAAGGATCTGGGCACTTTAAGTAGACAGAAGGGTTTTTATCTGCAAAGCAAGATGCCCATATTGCCTGCTCCAGCTGGTGAAGATGGCTGCTCTCAAAACTGTCCTTCCTCTCCCTTAACTTCAGGGCAGAACATGACACAATTTGAAGTCATGGACAAAGCTGATCTCTCCAGACTGTACTGTCAGCTGAGATTGCCAAAGCATCCCACACATAAGCACAACCCCTTTCACACAGCAGTCCTGACCAGAGGGGTGCTTGTAGATTCACCAGTGGAGAGCAAGCAGCGTCATGCTGACTGATTTGATCTTGCCACGCTAGTGCAAATATACCCTTGTACGATTCTTCCATTTGCCATCCTCAGCACTTAAACATCACCCAGCAACACGTGGGTTGTTTCTGCTGGGGCTCTTTTGAACACTGCGAGAATGCCGAAACCAGATAGATCTTTGTAGCGGGACTTTAGGGGAGTTTTAAAATTATTAAACCCTTTTCAATACCTTACAGAAATCATTTTCTGAAACATGGGAAAATGACAGGGAAAAGAAATCCTTTGCGATTAAAGGAAAAGAGAGAGAAAACTGGACTGCTAATACTATGCAGTAGCTTTTACTCTAAACATAATGCACAAGGCGTTGCTTGTAGTATTTATACTCTCATCACACTCTCAAACCCTGACTGAGACAATGAGAAGTAAAGACCACCCAGAATTTTCATGAGTAAAATGCAACTGCCAACGCTGCTACATAGAAGAGAATTCAGAAGAAACTCCCTCTCGCACAAACAGGCCATGAGAGTTTGAATCACATCACGTGAAATGACGGATTGCCCTTAAAAGATAAGAATTTCAAAATATGCACAGAGTTCATTTGGAATGCATGCAGAGCTCTTTGCTCTAGAAATTCAGTAGTGCAAAAACACAAACCAGGATATTTGAAAATTTCTAGCATTGTGCAGCTGCATTTGAATCTAAAAACTGGTGTGTTTGTACCAACACGTATCTTTTCTGACCATACGTGCAAAATGGAGGATTTTATGTACAAGATCTCAGTAGTAGCACTAAACTCTATGTTTCCAAGTGTTGTTCCAGTTCATGAATTCATTATCTGCCCAATATTGGTATTACTAGTCCAATTTTACAAACATTTGCAGCAGTAGCTAAAGGAAAATCTACAGCCAGCCTCTCAGCCCTGAGCTCATGTGTTACACTTACTTCAATACTGTCCCTTACAAACTAGTTGTCATAAAGATCTTTTACGTGTAACACATTTTTCCATATATTATGTGTAATTGAAAGTTTGAATGACTAGGAATAAAAGGCTGCACCAGAAATACTTAAATACTTAAATACATGGAAATCTTTCCATATATTAGGTGTAATTGAAAGTTTGAATGAGTAGGAGTAAAAGGCTGCACCAGAAATACTTAAATACTTAAATATATGGAAATCTTTCCATATATTAGGTGTAATTGAAAGTTTGAATGACTAGGAGTAAAAGGCTGCACCAGAAATACTTAAATACTTAGTCAAGTGAACAGAGAACCCGGCTGTGAATTAACACAAGAGTTGTCATCAGTTTGTTCTTGAGCTTACAATTCAAACCAAACAGTTCTTAAAGTTCTAACTGAACGCACACCTACCAGACATAACTAGAATGCTACAAATGCCACCAGCTAAAAGGAAAGAAGAGGAAGGCAATTCCAAAGGCAGACTCCCAGTTTTTGAATGCCTGAGCCCTGCTTCCCTGGACGTGAGGGGTTCCACCCTTCCCTGGCAAGCACTGCTCATAAAGCATCCAGGCAACCAGAGTCTAGGCTGCTCCAGCCAAAAAAAAGGAAAACAAATCCAAAAACCCTAGCCAGCGAGTTCAACAGGGTCCAGTCCCAGGAGCCCTTCGGCTGATGGCAAGGACACGTGGACACAAGCAAGGGGAGACGACCACAGGAGCAGGGTAGGCTCATGGGATTTTGATGTCTGTGCAAGGATACCAAGTGCACATGTGCCTCAGGCACCCCAAGCTAGGCCTGAACACAGGTCAACCTCTGAGCTCAAAAGATTTCTCTCCAATATCTGAACCATCCAGTCGGCTATGACAGCACTGCAGTACAAGGCTTTGTCAGAAGCACTGCCAAATAAACAGCCTGGTGGTAGTTCTGGACTGATGGCTTCAGCCAAGAGGAGCGCTGGCAGCAGTGTGAAGCTGTCAGACCACATCTGGTTTTCACGAGACAGCAGCTCCTCATTGCTTAAGGGTTGAGAGTTCTTGGGCTCAGCTCTGCTGATTTAAGGAACCGTTTCAAGAGCATTGCTCATACCACGGTCACACTAATTAATGTTCACTGAATAACATGAACTTCCTGTAAGGATGAGTTACATCTATGTGCGTCTCAAAGTTAAGGATTTTACTTTCAAGGGAAAATTATATATCAACAGCTACTTTTGCCTGTTCCATCCCCTATAGCATATCTCACTACCTTAAAAGTTGCACTTCAGTACACATCTTCTACATACTTCTCCCTTTCTAGGGTCCCCAGGTAAAGGTAGGGTGATCAAAGCAATCACCCCTTTGGTTTTGTCAGGAAATCCGACTTTCCTCATCCTGTACTACAGCTCGTCCTGTGTTGTACATCACACACGTACTGACACGTAATTTTGTTAGTGTCTGCTTTTATCCTTAGCTTGTGAAGTGCAAGAATCACTGAAGTATTTATGGAACGAGAGTTTTTAAAGTACAGAAAACTGTGTCTGCATGCTGGGTGAAGTCAGAAATGGAGTGAAAAAGGTTCAAGGTTCCCTTAGAAGTCCCCAAACCACTGCAATGGACAGCGTAACATAAATGAGCTTTTCATTGGACAGTGAGAAGGTGAGCAGACCCACAAGTGGAAACGCTATTGAAAACAGAATTCATACAGAAGTTGGGCTAACAAGTCAAATCCTAATTTTCTTCACCAGAATATCAGGTTCATTATATTATGGAGGAATCTATGTCCATTACATGCCAGCATGTGAAGTGAACTCATCTGCTGCCTTTTATTATAAGAATGTTCAGTATTATTTTTAATGGCATGAAAGTTACCCATTTTCACTGGAAAGCCTATGCAAACTTTAATCTAATTGGGTACTTCAAAGGACCTTTACACCTGTAAGATCATCTACACTTAAGGGTCATTTGTGCCCTTTTAACTGAATGGGCACTTTAACCTTCAGTGGAAGCAAGAGCAACTCCAGCACAGTGTAAGTTAACCAGCAGGTAGGAGAGGACATCTCTCTCAGGTGTGCCCACAAACCTGGTGCTACAGGAAGACCTGCTGACCACATGCATTTGGCTACCTACTCCGCAAGGGGGGAAGCAACAATATTGCAGCCTGAAAGCCCGTAGTTAGTGTTGCTGTGCTAGACACAAGGGAGGAATGGAGGATTACTCTTCAGCCCAGCTGTTACTTTATTTTGAATAGCCTGAGACAGGAGAACGCATCCTTATTTAATGGTGGCAGACCAGAGGAGGTGCATGCCCATTCGGACGGGTTATTCCACGCTCAGGGCCATTCTCCTCTATTGCTGGTCCTGAGAGGTTGAAAGCCAAAGCTCCCGTGCTAAGGATTTTTATTAAATCCACCCAGTATTTCCCATTAGGGCAAACAGACCCCGGTTAATCTAAAGGTGAGTAACTGCAGGAAAGCCATAAACATGTTCCCAAAGACAAATAGGCAGCTGTGAACCGTGGCCTTCCAATTCCCACACTGAAGGGTGCTGTATTCCCTCCAGTCATTGCAGCTTGAGCAGCTTTATCACTACAGCTGCAACATCCTCTTACAAGGGTGTCACATCAACCAACAATCAGGATAGTCACAAATATGAATGGACATCTCTAGACAGTTTATTTGGTGGAGTACAGCATGCGTGTGCACAGTTAATTGCTGCATTATCCACCTTGCACAAATACTAGTCTATCCCGGGATCTCACTGGGGAACCTCCCAAGGATTCAGACCGCATTAAATCAAACAGAGCCCATGGAAACAAGAACATTTGGCTCTAATGAAACAGAGATTGTGCAAGTCTCCTGCAGTGTTCTACATCTAGTAATTTACAGATAAAAATCCCACAGACCTGCCATAATCCTGCATTTTTTTCTCATTACTTGGATTTTCTGCCCTTTGTAGAAAACAGTAATAAAGTTCCAGTTGTACTGCAGAAATACCTTTGAAAATGAGCTCTTGAAACTTTCAGTAATACTATCAGTTTTAACTACTGCCATGAATAAGGTATGAATAAGGTAACAAGTCCTCATGTTCTTCCAACCTTTCAGAAAGTATCCTTATAGGACGGTTTAGGTAAAGCTTATATGCCACCTGAATACTTTGACCATATTTTGGTCTACATTTTAACTTTTTTCCTATCAGCTATAGTTTTCTTACTTCCAAGAAGATACCCCATATGATAATGTGATTTTATTCATTGAGCTCCTAAAGCAAAGACATAGTACCTGCAAAAAATGAGTTCTGCTAGTTCATCTGGAAGTTTCTGGCCCTCCACATTTCCATTACTCTAAAAAGTTCTTTGGCAGATGATTGAAAATAACTAATACTGTTTTTAGGGAAGTAAATTCCAAAACTTTAAGAATATTTGCATTTGTCACTGTCAAAGACCTCAAAATTGATTTTAACCCGCTTAGTACATGTATCAGTCTGACATGCAGCATGAAATCTTTCAGAGTCAAGGTATTAAGCCTAATGTCTGAAACAGTTAACCAGTTTGTGGGAAATGGTCATGTCCTCACAACACATCACAGTAAATTCTTGACAAAAAACAATTTATCAAAAAAATCACACAAAGTCACAGGCCTATGCTCAAAATGGGTTAATCATCATTTTTCAACTTTTAAAAGAATATAATGCTTATGCTAAGTGCACTCTACTTTCTATCAATATGAAGATTCCCACATTCATGCCATTGGAAAATATTAGAAGGTTAGGAGAAAAGAACTAGAAGAAACTCCAATTTTTGTTTTCATTAGCAATGCCTATAAAGTGCTTTACTTATGGTATATAAAAACATCCAAATTCTCTTGAAAGTGCTTTAAAAATACAAAGTTAACAGCATACTCCCTGAAGGTTTGTTTCCAAACACACGACAGGGTGAGGTAGGAGAAGTGACCAAAAACTACCTTTACCTATTGATTAACTTCTGAAGCATGATTTTCTATTTTCAAGGATTGTATGCAAAATGCTCAGCAAAGAATCTCTTCTTTTCTGTGGTCATTAGCAGCATCTCTGCCTCTTTCCTGGTTTAGCCATCTGTTCATTTCCCCAGAAAAACAAAAGTGGGGGTGGGATAAACGCAAGTGGAAAACGTGGGAAGTTGGCATCATGCGGCACCCCTGTTGCCCATATGCTACCTCATTACATTAACAGTCCTATTTCCGGGCAGGAACTGTTCGCTTCGAGTCTTCTCTCTTTCCTGTTACTTTCTTTACTCACTGGGTTGTATTTAAAGGGTTAGGAAGAAAAATATTTGAGGAGTGGGTAAATGGGGGAAGAGCATGTTTTGTGTCTCATCAACTTGGGATCTTGTGCTAGTGCTGAGCCAGCAAAGAGGACCCAGGAAAGATATTTTGGAGTAAAGTGATACCACGAAATCCAACTCCCTCTCACTTGTCACGAAAGCATCCCTAGAAGAAGTAAGGCATGGGAGGACATCACCCTGTCCTAACCCACACACGCCAAAGGAATACTGAGATGACAGGTACAGTCACGTTAGAGTTTCAGAGCCACTTGTTCCAGCCACTACCGCTGGGAAGAGAAGCATAGGAAGTAGAGGATGGCCAACTTACCTCGGTAACTGTTTCCAGGCTTGTAAAATTCTGGTTCGCCCTCCATCCTGAGGCTAAATTCGTTGTACCCCTCCCTCCTGGTGCCTTGAGCTCTCAGGATGCGGCTGCAGTAGCCCTCGGACTTGGCGGCTTTTTCCAGGGTTTCGTCGGAGAAGCCCTTGGCTACCAAGGGGAAGGTGAGCGCCAGCAGCCGCAGGGCTAGGGGCTGCAGATGCGCTCCCATCCCCGCACAGCTCCGGGACGGCGAGGCGAGGCGAGGCGATGCGGGGAACCGGGGCGGGCGGCGGGGAAGGGGACAGCACTGGGAGCTTCCTCAGCCCCAGCCGGCAGCAGCCCCCAACATGAGGCTGGCGGGTCCGAGGTAGCGGCTGGGCGGCAGCTGGGCAGAGGGAGGGGAGGAGAAAAGTAGGGAGGGTACAGAGATGGGAGGGAGGAGAGAAAAGGAAGGGGGAGGGAAGGAGGGAAGTCTGATCTTGCCCAGTGAAGAGAAGTGCTGGTTTGTTTCAGAGCGCCTGATTAGCAGCTCGGTGCTGTTTATTTAACAGGGGCTGCTGAGCTCACAGACCTCCCATTAATCACCCGCATTCCTGTCGAAGTCTGTAGTTACTGGAGGGAAAGCACGGAGCAAAGGATTTTTGGACACATCACTACCACCAATCTTTCTCCAATCTAGCAGACACAATAAATACCATCAAGCCCTCGCTCTCTGCATGCCTGAGCTGCAGATTATGTCTTCTGGGCTGTGAGCATCAGAGTACCATAGATGAGGGGGATGCTGAGAGGTGGACACATCAGGAACATAAGATTCATTTTTACATCACTCTGTGAGTGTGCGTATGGGAGATGCAGTCTGTGTGTTCACATGGCAACTCGCACAAGCACACCACACAAGAACAGCAGCTAGGAGGAAACATCCCTCAGAATAGGAGAAAATAAAAGACCACAGGTCTCATTATTCTGCCCTTAAACGAGGCACCATGACAGTAATAACTGATCTAAATCCACAAAAGAAGTTTTACAGAAGTAGAGGAAAAAGGTGAACTTAGACCCTTGCAGTTCCCAACTTCTTTGCAAGGGGAGGAGAAATATATGAAGGTACATCCATGATCAGTACCTGAATACTGATGCCAGGTGTACAAGGGCGTGGATTCCTTTCTAATCACTTTATCTGGGACAAGAGCAAAACAGATTGATTAATACAACTGCATTTATGCACTTCCAAGGAATTATGTAAAGTAAACGGCTTGAATCCCTCCTAGCACTTATTAAGACATTTGTGAACACCAGATCTGCAAATTTTTGGATTCCAAACAATTCTGGAAGTTGTTTAGCAACAATCTAATGTTCCTAAACCAAAAACACATGTGTTTCTTCCAGGAGTCTATGAGGACACCAAACCTTTGCTTTCTGCAAGGTTACTTTCCAAGAGTTGTGCTACTGTAAGCTTGTTTATATACTGTAAGCTTGTGTATATATTGTCTCTATGTGACACGTCTATAATGAATGCAGACCAGCACAGCCTCAAAAATCTACTTTCAGTACAGACAGTGTTAACAGTTGGATGAAATTTTAGCTTTTGTTGCAATGATGGAGTTACTGACAATACCCACCAATGCACTTGCGAAGAGGCGGCAGTCAAAGAGATTATAGCCACACTGGATGGCAGCATCCAATTCTGAAGCATATGCCTGCTTAGGCACCTCCAGGTCTAACAGTTGTTTCTTCTGTTCCTCTCATCCTGTTGATGCAGCTAGAGCAATCATTACTTTCTAGTGTCTTCTAACAGGTCATCTGCCTCCACTCGTTCAATTTCCTTCACTGTTCCCCAAAGTATAGGGGCAACTTGACACACTTAGTTTAAGGCAATAACAGTCTGCTTTTGCCTGTTTGAGTTGTCTTGGTTATGCAGGATATTTTGTTGTGTGCTTCCACAGACCCGTCTTCATTTAGGAAATTAAGTGACTGCAGTTCAGCAGCGCCATAGGGTCTTCAGTATCGTTTGACCACCATGTTCACCTCACTCATTTTATGAGAACAAGGTTCACACTATGCAGGTTCCTCAGCCAAAGTCAACTGAAAATGACAGGACAACTGTAACCATACTGGTATAAGTTCCCTGTGAATTTGCTTCTTTCTCCTTACTTGACTTCTCATTTCTTTTGCTGTGATTGATTGAAAAGCAATTACCCAACTGAAGCATTCACGGAGGAAACATGCTTCTCTGCAACTCTGTTTTTGTTCTGAGCCAGAGTTCTGAGTTTTAACACTTCTCCAAGGATTTTATTTCAAATCCTCTTTGCGTGTTTCTTCCGTTTCATATCGCAGCAAACCAGTTAAAGTTTCACTAATTGGGCAGCGTCTATTGAGTCTTTAGACTAACAATAGATTCTGTATCTCTTTTTTAATCTATGAATTGGTCTGGCTTGTTACTTCTAGTTTCCTTTTCATTTAAAAGCTGAAGTGTTGGAAAGTTTCCTAGAAAGGTACAATGCACTGTATTTTGTTAAAGGCAAATGCTTCCATTTAGCAACTGATACACATAAATTAACTTGCACTGCCTACAGCCACAAAATAAGTAATTTGTTGTAGAGGCAATTTGGAGTATGGGCAATGTCATTAAGCAGGGGCATCCTCAGGGTTTTCTACTTGTTCTACTTATTAGTTTGTTTGCCTAAAGCATCCAACCTGATGTATCAGGCTGATGCACACAAACTGATGAATCCAACAATCCACAGCAAATTTAACAGAGCGTTTTATGTCTTGAAGACTGCACTGCTGCTTTTCTTTGTGCACTTTCTGGGATGAATAAAGTTGCTCTCTGTGATTGATTAAGCACAGCAATCATTACTGGGGTATTATTGATTTCATGGAGTGTAACGGTTGGAAGGAACTCTTTCCCCTCCCCCTTCCCCCAACAAAGTGGGTTTTCCAAACAAACAAAAGCATTCACTACATCTACAGTCTTTATTAATTTTGCTTATCTCAAAAAGTAAATGAGAAACATCAAGGTGACAGGTACCCTAAATCTCATGGCCATCAAGTTGCCTGATAATTTTACTGGGCTGTAGGATTCATCTTTCCAAACTCAGGAGCTGAAAGCTTAAGCCCAGCCTTACCATATTACGTAAATAACTAAGGTAACAATAACAGGACTATATATCTCTGTCAAAAGATCACTAGCAAGAATGATGTCTACTCTTTGGCACACAAGCTGATGATACAACCATTAATGCAGAATGGCAGAGAGATGAGGTTTCAAGTCCTTGCTTGGTGTGCAAGTTTGGAAATCCTCGTCTCACTTATCAGAAAACTTCCAGTCATGAAGCTCCAAGTATTCTGGAAGAACCCTCAGTCCCGTATGGAAATGTAGGCTTCTGAAGTTGAGACAGATTTCAAATGAATGGTCAGAGAGAAAGGAAGGTGAGAGTGCTCTGTCAATTAGGATCCCTTTATGGAGACTGCAATCTAGGGTGCCTTTTCTTTCTCAGAAAACAGTAATTGAATTGGAATCAATAGCTATTCAGGGTTCAGGTGAATACATGACATTGAACAATAGCAGCAAGCACATTCTGAGTTGCATTACCAAATGAAGAGATGTAGGCTGAAGATAGTCTCTAGAAGATATTTTTTCACTGTGAGACAGATAGATGGCTGCTCATCATTGCCAAGACAGAGTATACTGCTCTTTGTGGAAAGAATTTAGAAGGAATAATAATCCTGTTGTTACTAAAATCCCCTTCAGACTACAGTAAGAATAAGGCTTTTTAAATACATACTGGTCCACACTATCTTTGAAACCTGCCCAGAAAAAGATCTGGTGGTGTCTGTTTTCCTGTTACACAAAGGAAAGGGCCTGGTGGACACAAGATAATCTCTTAGGGCTCAAGGGTAGTAATGTTGTCAACCTCCTTTCTCTGAGGAATCTGAAGTGGTGGAAAGTAGTGACAGTAAATATTTGCAGACCTCTGTTTGCCATTTATACTGTCAGTCAGTACAATGAATCCCCAATATTGACCTTCTCAGTAGCTCAGTTACATGTGCCTGTTCTGCCATGCATGCCTTCAGCATATTTTTACATTGACAATACAGACAGTTTTCATTTCTAATACATTTTATAGAATATTTGGTTCCTGACACGACAAGAACAGAATCATACATATTACATTAACACTGCAATGCTGAGAGGAGCTGAGGGGGAGAGAGAGAGAGCGAGAGAAGGTCTTTTAAAGTTCATTTTGGGTTTAACTGAGGCAAAACCTGAACAAAGCTGGAAAACTTTGGGACAAGATACAAGTTTGAAAGAGCACAGAGGCTGCGTGAGATCTAGAAAAGTCTTACCAGTATCCTGGGTAACACAGGCAGAACAGGATTTCACTAAGGCTGCTATTCAGCAGATACTTCAGGATCAAATGTTGGCAGAAACACTTCTTCCACACTAAGTCTATTTTGAGAAGGATGTTTGCTAAGGAAATACCCAGGCTTCTTGGGATGTTTAAACTCATTATTCCTTCCAATACTAGAGAGTAAATATGTTCTTAAAAAAATCTCTCCCTTTATCCCACATAACAACTCAAGAGCTATCTTGGGAATCCCTGAAAAGTACCAAGAATAGGTTAAGCAGAACCAGTTTCTCCAAGTCCTTTGTGAAGCTTCATTCACTTCTAAAGAAATTCATTACTATGAACTTGGAGCACGGGCAATTTCAAGGTCACATCTCCAGTTGCACCTGTCTCTCCCATCAGTCACTGCCTTTAGCACCTTCCCAGTTTCCATGGTTGGGGAGGAGAGGATGTGTTTCCTGGTGCTTGCTCTAGTGCTTGTGCCAGTCCCACTACTGCACATCACTCAGGTGCCCACCACAGCTGCCTTGCTGCAGTCCCACCATTGCTCTCTCCATGGTCATGGAGTTCTTTGAGCTGAAAGAAAACTTAAAGATTATCTAGTTTCAACCACTCTGCAATAGGCAGGGCCACATCTCACTTAAACAAGCTCGCAAAACTCCAGATAACCTGGCCTTGCGCATATCCACAACTTCCTTGCACAACCTGGACCATGGGTGTTGGTCACCTTGGCCATAACCTTCTCTCACTGAGTAAAAGTGCGTTCAAACAACCCAAAACAAAACCGCAAAACACCCAAAAAAGCCCTCTCTGTGAAAAATAAAACCTAACCAAGTTCATCTACACCTCTTCCAAACTAAACCACACAACAAGACTACAAGGGTGTTGGTTTAAAACCCCAATCTCAATCCAAAATTCATAATCTTGGTACTTCAGTCACACCTCCCTGTAACTTGACCCAATCTAGGTAAAATACAAACATAAGGTGGTGCCATCAGTGAACTTCCCGACACATTTGCAAACCAGGACTATAGTTCAAACACACTTATATGTGCAGAATAGGAGCATTTCTCAAAGCAAATATTTTACAACAGCTGCCCGCTGTGTGTCTTATTCTGTCTGTGTGTGGCTCATTCTGTCCAAGTTCTCGTGTCCAGCAGCCCCTTGAAAGAATACGTTTACTGAAACACATTGGACTGATGCGTCTTTCTTCCACCTATCATGAGATGGCAGGTTTATTTTAACCTTAGACTGTCAGCTGCAGCACTTCTGCAGTTTAAGGATCGTTGAGACTTCCATTACAAGACCCATTGTCCCTGGGACTCTAAAGCAGCTACTTACACCTTCAATCCCATGCAAATTAAATATTTGGTAGGACAATTAATTCCAAGTATTTGAGCTCTCAGTTTCTCTCTGTAGCTCATCTCATCATTCAGGATAACAGAACCTTTGTAAAACACTGAGATCTGTAGGTAAAAACCCATAGCCTCTAAATGGCCGCTACCTCAGTGATATCACCCCATATAGTGGTTAAAACTCTAGGTTATTAGAATACAGTTTCAAAGGTGTTTTGGGAGAGTTACAGATACTTAGAATTTTTTTAACCAGTGTATTTGCATAATCTGCAGCTATGCTGAGCATTGCTAGATCAGGAGCATCCATGAAAGAACGATGGTTACTGCCCTCAGAATCTCTGCAGAGAGTTTCTGCAGTCAGAGATATAAAGAAAAAAATCCCCAAACCCTAATAGATTCCAACAAAGTTTCTTAAATTTCAGCTTTCCAGCTGAAATACTAAAGGTCCTTTGGGAAATGCTTCTTGCATTTACAGTCCCATTTCTTTTTCATATTTTTTCATATCAAAGCAAGTTTTGTGGCTGTAATTTAAAAAGGCATCTAAACTATCTGACAGCAAAAGAGTAAAAAATATATATGGAAATTTTTCAGATATGTATATTCATATATATGGGAAAAAATACCATGTTTAAAGTTAATACTTTCTGCTTGGTAAATAGATGGAAACTAAATAGGCAAAGGCATGATGCTAACAATGTACCTCATTGCAAGTTCTTTGGATACATCATCATATTTTAATTGTCATCAGCACGTGAGGTTAAAATTGCAAATTGGTAATGCAAAACAGAATTTGTGGGAGGAAGAAATATCTTTTCCCAGAGCAGATGTAACTCAGAAATAATGGACAAGCTTTCAAACACACCATCCCTGCTGCAGTTCAGAAAAAGAGCTATTTTACAAAGCTAAATGCATGCTTACGATGATTTCAGAATCACAGAACATTAGGGATTGGAAGGGACCTCGAAAGATCATCCAGTCCAATCCCCCTGCCACAGCAGGATC
>JAOXOE010030238.1:0-13334 GCA_028565055.1 Phoeniculus purpureus | reverse complement strand
CCCCTTCCAGTGCTCTGTCACCCTCACTGGGAAGAAGTTCCTTCTGATATTGATGTGGAACCTCCTGTGTTCCAGCTCACACCCACTGGCCCTTGTCCTATCACTAGATGACATTGAGAAGAACCTGGCTCCATGTCTTTCCTCTGCGAGGCCCTGAAGATCTAGTGCCTCTAGAAGCTGCAGCCTCTCTCACAGGGACACCCAAGGGCACAGCAGCTGCCCAGTCTGCACCCAGTTTGCTCTGGCACTGATGTTTAATACTGCAAGAGGTGTCATCCAGACACTCCTCCAGACACCTGAGAGTGCCTCAGCCAGGGACCATTAAATCAAGGTTCCATATGGAGCCAAAGATCCAGGATCTGACCCTGATGAAGGCCAAGATGTTGTGTCAAACCCTCCTCAATTTTTTATGGCGGTTGTCAGTGGACTGCAGCTGTCTCCACCAGCACCTGAATCCATCATCTGCAGCACTTCCATTTCCCAGGGAACCTTTCCGGTCCATTAAGTCTTTTAGCAAAACAGGTTTACCAGCCCCTGAGACAGACACACAGATGGGGGCAACAGTCTTGAAAAAAGTTGTCTGAGCTTTCACCAAACATTTCCAGAAAACTGTTAGAAACAACTGGAAACTAGAAAGGCAGGAGCAAGACTTAGATCCATGACAACAGCTCTGCAGTGATGTGCGGTGGCTGCTCCCTTTGTGCCCTTTTAATTATTTTCCTTCCAACCTCAGGCACCTTTTCTCTTCTCTACCACAACCTCACGCTCAATCCATCAAGGCACCAAGTTTGCTGTGAACACCATTTCCTAGGCGAAGGAGCTCAGGCTCTTTGATCTTTTCTCCCCACCACCTCTCTATGCAACGCTGTAATGTCCTGAGAGTTGGGTTTGATGTCCTATGGGATGGGCTCATAGCATCTCCCTGTCTCGCAGGTCCAGCACAGCCACAAGGTTCCTTCCCCAGCTGTAGTCTTCTGGGTTTCACTGCTGCCATTGAACTAGTTCACTCAGTCCACCTACCTACCAACTCTCACCCCCAGCACCCACTTCAGTGCCATGGGGGAAAGCTCCTCCTAAAAAGGAAAAACCTTTTCACACCCCTCCCAGTTTCATTAGGACACTCACAGTATCACAGAACATTAGGGACTGGAAGGGACCTCAAAAGATCATCCAGTCCAATCCCTCTGCCACAGCAGGACCACCCAGACCAAGTTGCCCACTCTTCCCAGACTGGAGCAGCAACACCACCAAGACTCTGCCCAACATCTCTATGGTGGCAGCAGGTCTTGAGTTGCCACCCAAGGTGCCATCTGGTCTGTTTAAAGCTAAACCACAGTGTTCGTGTGTTGGAACCACACAGTGCAGGAAATACCTGCAGTAAAAGGGTAGCAGGAAGGAGGGATGGAGAGGAGACTGAAAATGGCATCAGAACCTCACGTGCATCGACAATGTCACCCCTCAGACACCCAGTCAGGAAAATGAACAGTGAGCTGGCTCAGAGCAAAAGGGTAATTAATGCTCCTGAAGCAACAACAGGGCACAAGGAAGATGCCGACGGACAGAAAGGATAAAACACGATGTTTGCCAAATCTTGCCGCGTCTGAGGGAAGGGAGACAGGCGGAGCGCAGCAAAAGGATCAGCTCCGTGTGTGCTCACGGAATTGGGAAAACAAAGCCACTTCAGTCCAAATGTGCCTGTCAAAATCCCCGGTGGGGAGCAGAGAGGTTTCCAAGGCAACCGGCGCTAATTGTCGGCACCACTGCCGACCTCCGAATCTCATCCACGACAACAACGAGAGCAGGGACACAACAACAGCCCAAACACATCCCCGCACAAAGGGGAGAGGCAGGGCGGCTGCCGGCTGCCTTTGCAAACAGCACCTATGGATTTTCGTGCCCCCGTTGAGGGCAGCGGCAGTACAAACCCAACAGCTGTTCGATCTGTTCAGAGGCATTAGCTGGTCCCCTAAGGACTAAATTCACACACAGCTCAGTGGGGAGCTGGTGGCTGACTCTCCTTTCAGGCAACCCTACTGAAAAGCTGAGGGGAAACTGCTGCCTGGGTTTCACCCCATGGTGTTTTTGGTGGCAAAAACCAAAGAGATGTCTTGGCCCAGGATGAGGACAACCCTTAGGACCACCCATGGCACTGGGATTAAGAGGGAGAGGCACAGCAGCAATCACACGGTCCCAGCGAGTTACATAAACCCCAAATAACGCCGACAATTAGGGCTCGTGGTTGAAGAAAACACCCAGAGCAAGCCCAGCTTTGCAGAATTCAAGTATTTGCTTCCCAGTGGCTTCCCTGAGTGTAAATATTTTGCTCTAAGCGGGCCCTTGAGCTGGATGTTGGCAGTGTCGCCAGTAATTGGCAGGAGGTACCAAGGCAAATAATGGGAACATCAGCTTTTAAATTAAACGAAACCACAACACAACTGACAAGTACCATTTCCCTAATAAACTCTTTGACTTTCAGCTGCTGCGGCGCCAATGAGGACACTGACAGATCAATTTAGTCACCGGGGTTTACCAGGTAACCAACAGAATGGGGAGGAAAAGGCTGGTGTTTGGGGAAAGAGAGAGCTTTGACTGTTTTCATAGAATCACTCAGGCTGGAAAAGACCCTTGGGATCATCGAGTTTTAACGCATCGAACCCCAAAGGTTCTTTGGGAGACAATGTACCGCTGAGACTTAGCCTGGAGAAAAGGAGGCTGAGCGGGGGGACCTTACGGCTGTCTACAAGTATCTTAAAGGCGGTTGGAGAGAGGTGGGGGTTGGTCAGTTCTCACAAGTAACAAGCGATCTGTTCCTGTGTGACCGGATCTAGGTGATCCTGCCATGGCGGGGGGATTGGACTAGACAATCTTTTGAGGGCCCGTTGCAAATCCTAGTGTTCGGTGATTCTGTGACAGGACAAGAGGAGATGGCCTGAAGCCATACCAGGGGAAGTTGAGGGTGGCCTTGACGAGAAACTTCTTCCTGGTAAGGTGCCTCAGGCCTTGGAACAGGCTGCCCAGGGAGGGGGTTGAATCACCATCCATGGCTGTCTTTCATAATCATGGAGACCTCGAGCTTAGAGACAGGGTTTAGTGGTGGGTTGGGACAGCTGGGTTCGTGGTTGGCCTCAATGAGCTTGAAGGTCCTTCCCAACCCAAACCATTCTATGATCCTATGGCTGTGGGAAAAGTGCACATACAGGAGAGCTGTAGCTTAATAGCCAAGGCAGCAGAGCTTCATGCCCTAGTGTGCCCCTCAGTAAACAGGTTCTACCTCCATGTTCTGGGGTGCTTCAGCTATTCAGAAGTCCCATGTACCTTCTCCTTAAACTCCAGGTTGTCAATCTGAACTGCCCTTATCCAGCCCCATTACCACATAGCCCAAACCTTCAAGGCACTGGAGTGGCAATATCCAAAGCAACTCATGCTACGAGACAAGAGCAGCTCAAGAAGCCCCAGTGACCCTCCTCCACTGCCCCCCTGTTCATGAGGCAGCAGCCGTCAAACCAACCACCAAGGGATCAGGCCCCACACCCCTCCCCTGAAACCCAAAAGCCTGTTGCAAAGGAGCCATACGAATGCCAGCACATGCACCCCAAAATATTTGCTCCCTGTGCATCCATAGAAGAAACCACCTTGGCTTCCAAACAAGAATGGGGTACTTAACCCTTTGCGTGTGCGAGTCAACACAGATCACAGGTCACTCACTTTGAAACCAATATCCATTTTGGTCTGAAATTCAAGATAAGTGAAACGTGGAAATACCGTGCCGAGATTTTAAGCCCCCAGAGAAAGTCAACAGAGCCTCAGACACCTACAGCAGGAGGCGACACATCTCTTGAAGTCCATTTTTAGCTCTTCCTGAGCCAATTTTAAAGGCTTTCTGTAGTGTTTCCTGTGGTTCAAATAAAAAACAAGCCAAGAACTCAGAGCAGGCTACACAAACGCTGCAGGACTGCAGTTTAACGTGAGCCTGCACGCGTCGTGCAGGGTATCTAGTGAGAAGGACTGAAGAGCAGCCCCGCTGAACCAGCCAGCTCTGCAATGCAGCAGCAGCTGCACAGTTCAACTCTTCCCAGCTCTGCTGCCCAACCTAGCCCTGCCCCTCTGCCAAGCCAGACCTCCTTCTGCTCAGGATGAGGAACGGCCACATGCACTACCAGCATGTGCAACCTTTTCATAGGCAGGTGGAGCAGAGCAGGTCCTGTGTTATTCACCAGAGAGGGGATTTTAAAGCAATTCTCAGCCCTCCCAGCAGTTCTGCCATCTCTCACCCCTCTCTTCTGGCACCGCCCCAGTCAAAGGGAGCATCACCTCTGCTGGGTTGCCATCTCTGAATAGGACTCGCCTCCAACAGCTCACACAGCCTGTGCTCTGAGCAGACAAAGTGACTGGGGAAGAGCAGCGTGCACATAACCTTAAGGCTGGAAGGTGCAAGAGGTGCTCTCAGAAGCCCTCAGGGCACCTTCTGAGTTGCTTCTCTGCTTTTTTGTGACTTCTCTGGACACTTCAAAGTCTGCAAGCTCCTGCGGCCATAGTGCTGGCTGGGGATCACAGAACACCGGGGATTGGAAGGGACCTCGAAAGATCATCTAGTCCAGTCCCCCTGCCAGAGCAGGTTGTTCCGGGGAGAGCTGGATCAAAGGGCTGGGGTCGCTATACCGATGACAACGGATGCCTGGGATGAAGCTGAGAGCACGTAGAACAAGAGAAAAAAATGCCAGCGGCAACACAAATGAGAGAAGAGAGGAGGAAAGAAGCTGACAAGGCAGTTGCCAGGATATGTTGTAGTTTCTTCAGTAGAAGGATGACAGCAGAAGGCAAAACAGCTCCTGGATAAGAAGAGCTATGGGTTAGCTCCCTTTGGAGCTCCCCAAGGAGCTGCACATACCCTGGCTTTGGGCTCCAAAGCAACGGTCATAGCAGAAGCCTTTTCCTTCTGCCAGATGGGCCATGGCTGGAAACACTTTGGGGATGTCAGTGAAACTGTCGCGACCACACAGCACTAGGGGTCGATCCCTCTGCTCTTCTTCATCAGCCTCTCTGTCTCGCCAGATGCAGGGATGGAGGAGCCGACTGGAATGGGCTGCCCAGGGTGGTGGTTGAGTCCCCATCCCTGGATGAGTTTAAAAAACACTCAGATGCAGTGTTGGGGGATCTGGTTTAGAGGCAAACTTGTGGAGTAGAACTGACGGTTGAACTTGATGATCCCAGGTGTCTTTTCCAACCTGAATGATTCCACAAAATTGGTTTTAATGAGGTTGCTGGGAGCTGGACTAACCCAGTTGTGGATCACACTCTCAGTTAGTCTCAAGGCAAGAAATAGGAACCAAAAAGTGAAGTACCTGAGGGGTTATTTTCCCCTCTCAAGGGCCAATTGCCGTGAAGCATCTGATCTCCCCAGTCCAGGGTGAAAATGTCCCTGGGAAGCAGCTGACAGGTTCTCCTGCCATGCAGATCACAGTACCTCAGTTCTTTTTTCCATCTGAACACAAGAACACTGAAGTAACATGAGAGACAAAGATTTTTTTCCCATGTTGTAACCTCATAGCAGGGGACGATGGTGACAGGAGCTTGTCCATGCCTTCCCTTTGAGTTCCTCACTCAAATTAAACCCTGGATTGCCTTTCCTCTCCAATTTTAGTACAGAGCAGCTCATCGGGGTTAGTCAATGCAGGAAATTTGCATGTATATATGTGTGTGTGTGTCTCTCACACATACCCTGCCCTGCAAATATGCCCCAGAGGAGTATTTCCTTCTCATTTCCATTTCCAGTGAGGGCAGCACAGTGAGGTGCCCACTGCAAAGTGCTGCCAGTCTCTCTCCCCAACTACCCTCAACCTTGAGAAGCAAATTCTAGAGGAAAACAGGAAAAAAAAGAAAAGAAATGCTCCCTCCCTCTCTCCCTCCCTTTGTCAGACCCCCTGGCTGTGGCTCAGAGCCGGCTGTGCGCTCCTGAATGCTAAACAATCTCCTGGGCTACAGACTTTTCTCTCTGTGGAGCTCCAAAAGCCATCTCGCTCCACGCAGGGATGTGTTGGCATGGCAACACGGAGGAAAAGAAACCAGCAGCCCTGGCACCAGAGCAGCAGACTGTGTGTGCGACGTCTGTAAGTGATCCGACGGCACACACTCACCCTGTGCCCAGTGGCGTGGACCAGCTCGTGGGATGGAGGATGGGGCCTGAGCAGCTTAGCACCAAGTTGTCAAGCATAGGCACAGGCTGTCCAGGGAAGGGGTGGAGGTGTCATCCCTGGAGAGGTTCAAAAGACAAGCAGAGCTGGTGCTCAGGAACAGGGTTTAGTGGGCAAGGTGGGGTTGGGTTGACAGTTGGATCTTGGAGACCCCTTCCAACCTTAATGATTCTGTGACTCCGTAATGTCCACGGCCATGGGCTTTTCCGCTGCAGGCGGTGCCCGGCAGCACATCTCAGGCTGTCACCTAAGAACTGGCTGCTTTCTCCCAAGGTGACTTTGGTGGCAAAGGTTACCATTTCAGCCCTGCCCAAAACAACAGCAGCAGTGTGTCTGCAAAACAAGGCTCTGCTGTCTAGTAATGAACCTTTCTCCAAACCTTCCTGCCTCAGATGAAAATCACACTGGAAATGATACGCTGGCACGGTCTCCAGTGATACCTCCCTCCAGCTGCCACTGTAAAGACACTACTGCCCACTGCCAAATACTGCCCAGAGCTCCTGTGTGTCCTTCTTGCTGCCAGCCTGGGCGTGGAGACCATGATGGCTTCCCGTCAGACACAACAGGGAGAAGCCAAGGAGCCATTCCATCCCTGGAGAGGTTCAAGGCCAGGTTGGATGGGGTTCTGGGCAACCTGGTCTGGTGACAGGTGTTGCTGTTCATGGCAGGGGGTTGGCTCGCACTGGGTGAGCTCTGAGCTCACCTAAACCAATCTGTGACAAGATCCTCACCTCTCTGCAAGATGAGCCCTGCCTGGGGGAGATCAGCAGAGTCCTGCCTGCCCCTGGCCCTGCCACAGCCCTCCCAAGGCAGCTGTCATCACTCATATGAAAGCCGTTTCTTCCCTCCATCCCCCAGCCTCACTGCTCCTCACTGCATCTCTGAGGTTGTTATCGATTACATGTGGTGGGAACACTGAAGGCTCCAAGCGAGTGCTGGTTGCCAGGCCAACGCTCTCCCAGGCGCCCACTCCTACAGCAGCTTATGCAATTCCCTCTTACGTAACAAGAAAAGACCAAAGTGAATCAAAACACCACCAGGGAGCCCAAGGAAAAGGGGTGGTTGATGCCTCCTTTTGGCTGGATTCAGTGCTGATGTGGCATGATGCAATGGCTGACTCTAATGACGTTACAGCCACAGAAAAACCTGCAGAGACTGGGCTCTACAGCAGATTATGGAGGAGGTAGAGTCAAGGAGAAGACAGCTGGGAGTAAAGGACACATGGGAGGAGACAGCTGGACTTAGAGGACACGTGAGAGGAAATAGCTGTGGGGAGAGGACACATGGGAGGAGATAGTTGCAGGTATAGGACACACAGGAGAAGATGGAGGTCCTATATCTTCATTCCTGATCCTATGCCAAAGTACATCTGAGAAGCTGCTCTACAGCAACCTTAACACAGAATGGAAAGAGAACTCACAAGTGCCCCAAAGCAGCTCTGTCTCCCTCCACTTCTGCTGTCTGCAGCAACATTATTCCAACACGTCTGAACTACTCCAGTCACGTGTCCCAGAAAACTAAACTTGTGCTCAGCTCAACACAGAGCTTCAGACCTTCAGAAGGCTGGTGCGGTTGCCTGCGCCTGGGCTGGCAAAGATGACGGGGCACCATAATTACTGTCACATCTCCCGGGCACAGGGAAGGAGATCAAAACAATTAGCAGCCACTTCCCCAAAGGAGCCATCGGTGACAGGGCAAGGCACACCCTCCCAGCTCTGCTTAACGCAGCAAAGCGGGACAGGGGCGGCAGTGACATTCAGCTCTGAATCTCACCAGGCTTCCAGCCTTCTGTGCTTTTTGCCTACAGAGAAGGTCTGTTTGTACCTCAACTGGCAGCACCTCTTAGTATTGTCACTTGTACGGCAGCAAAGAGAGGAAAGACACACAAACATCCCCTGCAGCTTATTTAAAGAGGAGCTGGTCACAGGAGTAGATTTGTTGCTGGTGCCCCATTAGTCTGGTTGAGCAAAGCCTAGAACAAATTAATTAGGATAAACATCATTAAACGCTGTAACATAATTTGCTCCTTACCACTCTTTGCCTTGGCTGTCTGAACCTCCTTCTCTCCAGGACAACATCTGCCATCATGCAAAGGCTGCGGTGGCTCAGGAGCACAGAATCATTGTTAGAAAAGACCTTCAAGTCCAACCATTAATCCAACTGTCCCAATCCAACCAATAACTATGTCCCTAAGCTCCAGACCTCCCGTTCCTCAGCCCCTCTCTCCTCCTTCAGCTCAACTCTGCCACCTCTTCACTCCTCTTCACAGCTCTCAGTTTCCTCCTCTTCCACTTACAGACTAACACGTATCAGGCTCTGCCTCAGACCAGCCACCACAACTCCTGGCCTCTCACATTTGTCTGTTGTGGGCTCCCCTCCACCCACCTTTCCTACGACTTGAGGGCTCTGAAACACAAGGCAGGAGCCCTCAATCTGTGCTTGGGCCCTGTGTTTTGTCAAACACCTGCTGTGATTTTCCAGCAGTCTCCACATGCCACGTGGTCTGGGTAACCCCGACAACTACCAGAGGGCTCTGCTGGCCGCAGTGGCAGGACGCTGACTGACACTGGGACAGAGCCAGCACTGTCCTGAGGCTCTGTTGGCAGCATTTCAGGCAACACTTCCCTTTCATCTGTCCAAAAAAGAAAGGAACACAACAAAAAAGGACTCAATACAAGCCTGGACTGGGCATATAACGGCAAAAGCACTCCATCAGCTGAGTCACCGTGCACCAAGACATGGCAGAAGATGCCTCGCAATGCACCTAACTGCTTCTACTTGATTATACAAATTAGACTGTTACTCGCTCTACTACCAACGAGAAAAAGGAATGCATCTGAACAGTAAAAAAACCCCAAACCTTTGCAGAGATGACATTCCTGGTGAGTCCAACACGCTGAGGGGTTGTGTGGAATTGCTGGTCCCCAGAGAAAGCTGCAGAGCATCTGTGCTGCTCCTCAGCGCTTCCTCCCAGATGGCTGACCAGGACTTTTCAGACAGAAAAGAGAAGGCGGCCGCTCCCGCTGTTCATTGCAAGTCGAGCACACCCTGTGCTCTAGCAGGGGGTCTAACCATCCAAAGCTTTCCACGGCAGCCCACTTGAGAGTGAGTTGCTGAAGACGGCTCTAGCAAGCCTTCTTTGCAGCACATCTCCCATGACATGAGGATGTTTGGCTTGATGACAGCTACAGACCTCATCCTCCCCTCCCAGCACATCGTAAACCCTCACCCAAGAGGCCCTGCACGTGTGTGTAGGTGTGAAGGGACGCAGATCAAGAAGAGCACATTGAAACTCAGTGCATCTTGGGCTGTGGAGCACGACAGACCACCCTGAGGTGTCCTCAGGAGTTCCCGGGGCTTATGCTGAGCCTGAACACATATACACATAAAGGAAGAGCTGCTTTACCACCCTTCCTCATGTACCACCCAGAACAGTTTCCCACACACCACACCAGAAGAGCAGCCCATTCTCTCACTTGGGACTCAGCGGGTGCCGGATCAGGTCCCGAGGCCACGCTGGTGCCACAGCACTGTGCCCTCTCCCACGTCCCCACGGGTTTGAAAGGAGGGCATTGATGTGTCTCCACAACGCAGCCACTACCAGCGTGATACCGAGACAGATCAATCAAAGGCAGCACAACGGCCAGATTTAGAGGCTTCCAACATCGAGCTCAGACTCAATGACTCTTAGACCGGTGCCAAGAGGGAGAGAGTCAACACACACATACATGAGGAAGGCAAATTTGGACGGCGCAAACCTAAAACTGTCGCTTGCCGTGATGGATCAGACGCGTTTTGGCAAGAGCTGTGATTTCCTCCCCCATCACTACCCCTCGCCTCAGCGTCGGCCCTGGCACAAGGTGCCTTTGTCCCAGTGGCCTGACTCTAACCTTCTCCTCCATGCACAGCCACTGGGTTTCACAGCACTAGTCCTGAAAGCGGGGGTCCTGCTTTGCTGTGCTCAGAGGGGTTGTTCCTTGGGGGAGTGTTGGGGGTGGGGAGAGGATCTAATGTCTAAATCCCAGCTACTGGGTCACTGAGGTGCTGAAGAGCTTCCTGAGGTGAAACACCTGAAAGAGTAACCGAGTTCTCCTGCAGATGAGCTGCTTGGTGCTACTGCTGGAGATTGACCCAGAACAGGGTTTACAAGGTTATGAGGCTGGATTTGCTCCAGGGAAAATAAACACCCCTGAAAAGCCACTCAAACCCATCATTTAGCTTCAGTATCTCAGCTGACCTCAGCTTCCTGTGGGCTCAGCCAGCAGAACCAGGGTTTCCAGTGAGGCAGGAACCCATGCATCAAGTTTTAGGTACTTTTCTGGGGCTCAAGGACAAAGATGCCTTGGGACAAGCTAAATTAAGATCCCCAAACTAAACCTGCTCATACTGACAGTTGGGTGGGTGTCAGGAGGATGGAGCCAGGCTCTGCTCAATGGCATCTAATGATAGGACATTGGGCAATGTGTGTGAGCTGGAACACATGAGGTTCCACATAAATATGAATCATAGAATCAATCATAGAATCATTAAGAATTAGAGAGGACCTCAAAAGATCATCTAGTTCAATCCCACTGAGGGTGACAGAGCACTGGAAGGAGCTGTCCAGGGAGGTTGTGGAGTCTCCTTCTCTGGAGATGTTTAAAACCTGCCTGGACATGCTCCTGTGCGACTTGGTGATGCTGCTGTGGCAGGGGGATGGGACTAGATGATCTTTGGAGGTCCCTTCCAATCTCTAACGTTCTGAGATTCTTTGACTCTGTGACTCCACACAGACATGAAGAAAAGAAGCTGGGGAAGAAGAAATGAGGCCATAAAGAGGTGATGGAAGTAAACTTCACGCAGATCTCTTGGCAAGCCTGCTCCCAGTCCTGCTAGCTGCCCTAGACACAAGATTTCTTTTCCCTTTGGCTATCTACAAGGAAAAGACTCCTAATAATCTAAATCCACATGCTTTTAGCAGAGACATGCATTCAACGCAAAATTGCTTATGGAACAACTGCAGGCTCCAAGAGCCTTAAAACTCTGCAGCTGCTAAGAAACTACGGGACGTCATCTCTAAACGCTGCCAACAGCCATTGCTAGAGAGATCCCTTCAGCACGCGTGAGTGGGTGCACCGAGGGCAGTTGTGTCTGCACAGCAGAAATCCCTCTTGCACTATGCATTTGGGGTTTCAAGTGGGAACTCTGCACCGAGAGAACCAGCGTTTCCATCTGAAGCAGGCAGCTTGCTTTGCATATTTCATTTTGACACAGTCACACCTTTTTTTTCTCCCCTCCCCAATTTTACAAGCTGAATCCTAAAATCCTAACAGGGTTTACAAACAGAGCGAGTCCCAGCGTGCACCAAGTGAAATATGCCCGGGCAAGGGTGATGAATGAATGCTAACGCTGAGTTGTGCCACTGCCGCTCGCACTGAGCAACACGTTGTTCTGGAAGATAGCTGGTGGCTTCAAGAAGGTGCTGCTGCTCATGAGCACTGAAGGGAGAACCCATCCTTCATGCGCTCACAAACGCACCAAGAGCAACACGAGCCGTGCACACACAACAGCTGGGTGGTCTCCTATCCCCTCCCAGAGGAGCTGAGCCACACCAGCTTGTTCCTTCATCCCCAGTCAGGTGACCTTGTCCCATCTACCAAGGTGCACTAATGCCTTGTCCAAAGTCTTCTCTGAGCACTGGCCAGGACCATGGGTGGTGTAAACCTGGATTAAGATGCTAGGAAGAGCCAGTACTCCACTAAGGCATGAGCTCCTCACACCAATTCCCTTGTGCCTCAGGGCATGCCTGGCTCCAGCTAGTGTTTCCCCATTCAGGGGTCTGCAGAGCCCTGTGTTTCACAATGGGGCATCCTGGCGCGTTGTTACCTGCAGTCTCCCTGTCCCCTGATGACAGCTCTCCGTTGATGCCATTCTCTTTGGTTCGAGCACACGTCCCTGGCTGCTCATGGCCGCCCACACCTGGCTCCTCATCCTCTCGGTAGGGAAATCCATTGGCACTCCTGACCAGTCCAGCACCTGCACCTCCCTGTTCCTTAAATTCGGGTGAATGCGGGTGCGAAGATGCCTCTGTTAGCTGCCCCGAAGTCCAGTGCGGTGCCTTGGCTTCGTCTTTCCTATCCTCCGCCATGGTGCCTCGTCTTTACCACTTGGCCTGTAATGACACAGAATCATGGAATCATTTAGGTTGGAAAAGACCTTCAAGCTCATTGAGTCCAGCCAGGAACCCAACTGTCCCAAATCAATCACTAAAGCCTGTCCCTGAGCTCCAGATCTCCACAACACATCCAGGGATGATGATTCAACCCCCTCCCTTGGCAGGCTCTGCCAAGGCCTGAGGGCCTCTTCCACGAAGAAGTTTTTCCTCATGGCCGACCTCAACTTTGCCTGGTGCAGCTTCAGGCCACTTCTTGTTCTATTGCTTGTTACCTGTGAGACAAGACTAACCCCCACTTCTCTACAACTTCCTCTCAGGTAGTTGTAGGCAGCGAAAAGGTCTCTCCTCAGCCTCCTTTTCTCCAGACTAACCAGCTCCAGTTCCATCAGCAGCTCCTCACAAGGTTTGTTCTCCAGACCCTTCACCAACCTTGTTGCCCTTCTCTGGACCCACTCCAGCCCCTCAATGTCCTCCTTGTACTGAGGTGCCCCAAGTAAATAACACGAGCAGAAGAGATCGGCTGCGACTGGGTGACCATGCCCCTGACGGTCAACACAGCACAGCATGGTACCAGCGTCCAGCTGGGGTGAGACAGGGTTTAATGCAGAAATTCCTCTGCTTGTCTGTCCCGGGTGTGAGCAAACTGCTTTAAACCCAAGACAAACCACGAACAGTAAAAACCACAGGTCAAGTGCCCCCTGACTCCCATAACCACACAATTACCAGCACCCTTTTCTTGAAGGCTGTCCTTGCATTAATCTGATTCAACTTCATTAATTACAGTTATCTCTTGACCCACTTAATGAGAAGTCAGTGGGGGTCATCATAACGCAACCACTTCTTTGCAGGCTGATAAAGAGAAGAACATCCCAACTGAATCACAGAGTCACAGAACATTGCGGATTGGAAGGCACCTCAAAAGATCATCTAGTCCAATCCCCCTGCCACAGCAGGATCACCTAGACCAAGTCACACAGGAACACATCCAG
>JAOXOE010030237.1:0-13335 GCA_028565055.1 Phoeniculus purpureus | reverse complement strand
GTCACCCCTCAGTCTCCTCTTCTCCAAGCTAAAGAGACCCAGCTCCCTCAGCCTTTCCTCATAAGGGAGGTGCTCCATGTCCTTCATCATCCTTGTTGCTCTACGCTGGACTCCCTCCAGCAGCTCCACATCCCTCTTGAACTGAGGGCCCAGAATTGGACATAATACTCCAGATGCAGTCTCACCAGGGCAGAGTAGATGGGGAGAAGAACCTCTCTCAATCTGCTAACCACCTCCTTTCTGATCCACCCCAGAATGCTGTTGGCACTCTTGGCCACAAGAGCACACTGATGGCTCTGACTCCTAACAAATGGAAGTACAGACCACAAATGTGGCACTGACACAACACATTGTTAAACTTAAAGATCACAGTGTAACATATATGAAACTCTAAGGCAAAAGGATGTTTGTGCAAAGTCTTCACGGATTCACTCCAAGGTCCTCACCTGCCAGTGGCCTCATGGTAAGCCAGCTCCAGCAGCTCAGCAGAAGAGTGTGTCAAATCCTGCTGCCCACTGCCCTGCATTTCTGCCATATTCTGACGAGTTTGATGGTGGATCTGGATAGCTTCTCCTGATGGACCTACACAGTTACAGTTTGATCATTAATCACCACATCTACATTGATTCCTCAGTTGTTTGTATCGTCTTTTTGTGAACAACACAGGCAATGCTGCCTAACCGCAATCAAGAAAGCGTGTTCATGAAATCTTCAAAGCTTTGAACCTCTGCTATCTTCCCTGAAGCCAGTGAACCAGAGTATTCTTTGAAACATTTCAGAGGGGCTACTTACAAGGTTCTAAACAAATGTGACAGGAATTCAACATCTGAAAGTGAACCCAAGTTATAGTTATGCTTTACTTCAACAGCCTCCATCTCCTGTCAGATTGTTCCAGTATCTGATGCTGGAGGTTTGCTCACAGATGGTAGTACATTCAAAAAGAGAATCTCTGATTTATCAAGCCTGTACACTTAGTTCAGCCTCCACCACAGCATTTTACAGTTCACAATTATTCTCTTGTTGGGTTAACACTTGAACAACAACCAACAAATATGCTACGAAACAGACTTACCCACAGGAAAAGTGTGCATCCAGCGCCTCCTGTTCGACGTGAGCTTCATGGGCATGCGGGATGGGGCAAAGGGGTTTATCAGGGCTCGCTGGGGTGTGTATCCCCCAGGCCGAATGTGCAGCATGGATTCTGCGCTGCCAACATGGAACCTCCCAGGGGCACTGGAGTCACGCTGCTGAGACTCCAGCATGTTCTCAAGGACATCTAGAAAACACAATTTCAAGTCAGTGTGAGATCACGCAGAAGCCAAGCGAAAGAGAACTAATTGCTTGGGGATATGAAAATTCCCCAAGGTAAGTGGGAATAAGGAGAACTGAGTAGTAGGCAGGGAGAGAAGCTGAAGTCATTTCAATAGAGTCTGCAAGTTCCAGTGCAAAGATTCCAGGCAAGAAAGAGTATCATTCCATCTGCTGCGGCAGCGCTGCTGTACGCTGTGTCACCCTGTATTAGGTGAAGCCCTGAAGGAGCCCCTTGCTAATAGAATGACTGAGAAATCTAAAGGCTGTCACACCAGAAACCAGACACACAGCAGAAGCTACAACTGAGCAACATACACGATTGTGTAGCACTCAGATTTCACCAGTGAAGCAAGGGATTACTTCCAGAAGACAGTACACTTACAGGAAACACAATCTCAGTAAGGTAGCACTTATCTAGTCAACACTAGCTAGCAGTCAGTCTGCTCTGCTGTTCAGGATAGAACAGAAGTGCAGTTACTCACAAACAGGAGGTAAAAACCCCATATGACTAATTAGCAATTACTCTGCTCAACAAACAGAATCCCAAAGGGAAAGGAAGGGTCTCATTTACCTCTCTGTACTGCCAGTTAGCGCAAGTGAAAAACGTCAGTTAATCTGACTCTTCCCTTCGCACCACACACATCCCCATCCAGCTGCACACCTTCAGCTGGGTCAAAGTCTGGCCTTCAAACTAAAGGAGTGACAGAAATACACACTAGAAGAGGCACACACTAACTGACAAGAGGCGAAAAGATGAGAGGTAAATGTAGTGTGATGTGCACTGCGTGGTAACAGCTCCACACCAGTAAATCCAATTCCATAAACATGGAATCATATAGTGTGATGTGAGAAGAGTCTTCAGGGATGTAATTCTACAAGCAACTGCAGCAAGAATGCAACTTGGAGTTGGGTTTGTGGAAGATCCTGCACACTGTTTGAGAACAAAATTAAGCTGGGAGGGGAAAAAAGGAGACTCCCAGCACTGCTAACACACCAAGATACTCAGCAGCGTGTTGTCAAGAGGAAGGATCCAGCAGGTGATTCTTAATGACACTAAATCCCAATAGAGAGAGGTTATAATGAGGGTCCCCCAGGGCTCTGTACTAAGGCTAGTTCTCATTTGACAGATTGTAGGTGACCTGGATAATAAAAAGTGACTTGCGTATGTCCACGTTTGCAGGCAGGCACAGGAGACTAGTCAAATATTAAAGAAAGCAATAAACAAGGGAAAAGAGCAAATCAGTGTCAGGACAATTCTATTTAGGGCAAGCCAATAAAAAAACCAGTGAAACTGGACAAGGATGACAAAGGGAGAGCGCATAGCCAGCTGCAGCAGGAGCTGCAGAAAAGATGTGCCATGAAAGCTAATACAGGCACCGTCTCCCTTGTGCTGGGCTGGCAGTTGCCAACACAAGCTTCAATCTTTTCTCCCCCCTCTCACCACCTGAGGTACTTTCCCATCTGCCTTAGGCTGACCTCTGGTGCTGGTATAGCCCAAAGAGCTGCTGACTTCACACTGGTGCAGATGAGGCCGTGGGATCATCAGGATGTTGGAGATCTTGCCCAGTGAGCTGTCATCAGATGCCTGGCTCCTCACCTCCTCTGGGGGTAGCGTGCGGCTCTGCAAAGAAGGGCTGCAGGAGACGTCGTAGGAGCTAGAGCTCTTTCTGGTACGGCTTTCTCTTTCCCTCACAGACCTGCAGAAAATAAGCAGGTGTATTCAGTGATATGAAAAAGAGACAAATTCCTATGTTACCCAGGGGCTAAACAGGCTTAAGTCATGTAAGAGACTCCATATTCAATAGGTGAAGCAAAAAGAGGACCAAATGGAAGCCATCACTAGTTTTTTACTATGTGAGTACTACATGCTTTTGTGCATCATACAACAGAACCGAACACTAAAAGCCTCCTACCTGAAAGTGGTGCAGCGCTGGGCTCTGGACGGGCCTGGCAGCCTGAACACCTGGGCATCGTAGCCATCATAATCCACCTGGATAGGCAGCGCATTCTCAGCATCCTTTGGAGCCCCCAGTGCTGAAATCAAAATCGTATCATTTTGGAACCTCTTTCAAGAATGTTCAAGATCTACAAACTCAAACTATCCAGCTCCCACCACCAAGAAAACTATCTATTACAAAAGAGAGGACATACAAAGGTCTAATGAGCAGAAGAGCGGATGCAGCTCGATTATCAAAGTTGGTGTCATTGAATCAGGGTTGCTGAGGCCCTAGTATCTCTTCCCCATATATCCAAGAATTAAAAATGAACAGATCAACCCTTGTATGAACATATGCCTCAGGGAATTGTACATTCTAAACCATCTCTGAAAGAATGGACAGCCCTATCCACTGCAGCACACACACCCTCCTGACACACGGCTGCATTACAGTAATGCGGGCTCTTCCTGCCATAGTTCTGCCGCCAGAGCACTGACAATATCCCAAGCCAGTGAATGCCTTCCTTTCCCACAAACAGTACCACTGGCACACCAGTCTGATCCTGTATATCCCTGCAGCCAGGTGACAAGCACCCGGGATGGAACGTCACCCCCCATGTTAGTTATGTGCAATCCACATTTGCACATCCTGGAGAACAACTATGTGGGTTTGGTGGTTTTCTGTAACTGCTGTCCCCTCACACATCCCATCAGTAGTGTTTTTGCTGGAGCATCACTGTCTTACTACAGCTGTTTGTTAGCTGGGGAGTCAGTGGGGTAGATCATTCCAGAACAGAATTACTTACAGGCATCTCGGTTACTTTTTGCTTTCTCAGTCAGTGGCTGGAAGGTCCAACAAAAGGAAGTGTGAAGTGTCCAAAATAGCAAAGAAAAGAAATAAAGAGAGCAAGAGAAAAGAGAAGGGAGACATTTAGCATGTTCTAAGGAAGTATCCCCTAGTGTGACCAAGCATCAGGCATAAGGCTCATCCTACTGACTCAGTGATGCAGGCAGACCACTTCAGAAGTCACAAATACTGATACTTGGTCACAAACCCACATAAAAAACACACCTTTGTCAACGCCTCTGTTCTCCACAGAATTCTTCATTATGGAATGAAATTATGCTTTTTATGGTGGCTAGAACGTATCTCACCTAGTTTCACCCTAGGAAGACCTTCAAACTAGTGCGGCATTCACGGTGCCTGCAATAATTACAACTTTGCTTGTATCATCCTTTAACACTTGTAACACAGCTTGTAACTTAGTTAAAGCTGTTGCAATACTTGCTAGAAAGACTCCAATGCCTGGCTGAGAAAAGGTATCTGACAAGCTAGTAACAAGAAAATCAAAACCAGAAAGATACCTACTTTCCTTCCTGCCAGCTTGATCCGTGGAGTGAAGCTGTTACATAGGAGCTGGCTTTTGGATGTGTAGAAACTGAAAGGAAAAACAGGGTGGCTCAGCTATCTTCTAACACTGACCATGTTAGTTAGCCCCATGGCAAGCAGCTGTGAATCTGAGCCAGCTACCAGATGGAGGAAAGGGTTTACCTCTCTGCATAACACAACATGTAGAAAGCACTGATAAACAGTTAACTTGAGAGAAGCTACTATTTTCTTTAATCTTACCCCTTGCCTTTGATTCTGATACAGCCTCAGTCTACACCTGTCATTAATACGCTCACACCTACATCCTCCAGTTCCTCTTCGCACAGAATGGTATCCCTGTCACACTCTATACAGTACTCTGCAGTCTACACGACTGTCTCCCACGAGTACATGACAGCAATGACTCACATCAGCTGCTTGAAAACCACAGACCTCCTCTCAGTGGCAATAATCTACTCATTCCTTGTCATGTGAATTCTGTTCAATCCTACCTTATTATAAGCTTTCAAACACCTAAAGATCAGATGCTTTCCAACCAAGCAAAAATACTGGGTATAAGCAACCCGTAAACAGCAATTGGTCAGGACAGTCGATTAATGCATGTAGACAGAATCACAGAACATTAGGGATTGGAAGGGACCTCTAAAGATCTAGTTCGATCCTCCTACTGCAGCAGGGTCACCTAGATCAAGTTGCACAGGAACATATCCAGGCGGGTCTTAAACATCTCCAGAGAAGGAGACTCCACAACCCCCCTGGGAAGCCCCTTCCAGTGCTCTGTCACCCTCACTGTGAAGAAGTTCCTTCTCGTATTTATGTGGAACCTCCTAGAGAAAAAGCTAATCCTGCAGCAGAACAAGGACTGAGGAGGTAGTTTTCATACTGAGCCCTAATCTCTGTGAGTAGGGAAACGAGAGTAACACAGAAGGCAGAAAGGAAACCTACCATGTGTCGGAGTGAAGCAGTGTAACACTGAGCCTCAGTGTTTCTTGCAACAGTTATCTATATTGTCCACACCATCTCTAGCTGTAACTCGGGATGTCCTTGTTTTCACTGATAAGCAATCTAGTTGAAGTGATTTTAGGTTTTGTTTAGCTTCCTGACGTCCTGTGAGTATAACTAAAGCCCAGAACTAAGTTATCTGGAAAGGCAGCTTCAAGTCAAGACCTTTTCCTCTGCAATCGCCTATCACTTAACGTCCAGAGTTCTTCAAGAACACTACTAGTTCTGCAAAACGATTGCAATATCTCTTTGCTTCACAAAGAGAACAGAAGGTATTAAAAAACCAGAAGAATTCCATATGTAAAGAGCAAAGCAAAGCACAAGTGTAGCAAAGGCTGACAGAATTCACCTACCTGTGATTTATCCAGTGTGGAATATTATAGTCATCACCTAGTCTGGAGTCACTAGGCCCACAGCGATTATGGAGCTGTAAGAGTAATTCAGAAGCAGGGCAAGAAGTGTCTAACTAGTCACAAAACGAGTAACATTTCTAGCAGCAGCAGAGAGAAGGGAAAAGAGGCCTTACCTTAAAAAGCGGTACCGCATGCAACGGCTGCTCCCCCATGCATACCAAGTCCACACCTATCCCTGTAAACAAAGAACAGCAGCGTTTTGCTGTCTACCAAGCAGGACTGATATGCTAAGCAAAAACAGACGATCAGTTTGAGCTGAAGGCCCATTTTGCACTCACAGCAGATTTTAAGACGTAAAATTGTCTTGTGGCACGCTTACAAACCGAGAGTGCTTGAGGGGGATATAAGAAACATTTCTTCTGAACTAATGCAAATCATGCAATACTATACCTTAAGGGAGAGGTCTGCATGGGCAGACGACATTCTCCATCAAACAAAATAAAACAAACGTGCGTAAGTTCTCTGAAAATTGGCCCATTTCAGTACAAAGTGCAGACACAAGTCTTCCAGCTGTAAGCCCTCTTCTAGGAGCACACAAGTTAACAAGAAAAGGCTAGAGCTTTGCCTCTCTCTCTGTTTGCCTTCATAAAGGCTGCACAATATCACTAGTTATGTACCATTGTCTATCATCCGCTGCTTGGTTAGAATCATAAGGAGTCGATCAACTTCAAATACACCCACGCCTGGTGTGATGACTACCGACATCTGGCCAGTCCGATCAAAGTTGCGGTTTATGTAGTGCTTGTCGAACACTAAGGACAGAACGAGGGAACACTTTTAATTTACTACTTTTAAAACATTTCAATACTTTTTAAAAATAATTCTTATTTTAATACTTTTTAAAAAGACACTGGAATTTTTTGTTCCAGAGCAAGGGGCATCACTCTCTGCTAACAGTATTAAACAAGTTTTCACAAAGCACATGCAAGCATGAAAGGGCTTGTTCATAGCCTTGTCCAACCAGTAACTGTTAAGCTACAGGAGAGAGGCGCATTAGGGCAGAAGAAAAGATCAGAATCAGACACATAAAAAGGAGTGTCTTTCCTTTGTGCTTATTTTTTACTATATAAACATCTAAAAAACACCAAACCAAAACCAATAAACAAACAGGAAACCAAGAAATCCCAGCAAGGTGAAGTAATTCCTAAACATTTTAGATAACACAAGTAACAAAAGAGCCATTAGGGTAGCAGAACAACATCTGACGTACAAGAACACCAGAAGTAAATCTTTGGAGAGCTCTGCCAGCCCATCAAATCCGTCTCCCTCTTAAAAAAGATGGGTCAGCTTCACCTAAATTATGTTTGAGCTAATCTCACTTGGAAATGCTTTCATAATTTAAAAGTTGAACTTCAATTCCAGCAGGTTCTTACATAGATACAGAGCTAGAAGAAAGTTTTGTCCTAACAAGGCCCTGTAAATGATTCCTGAAGGCTGAAACACCTAAAGAGCATTTCAGTTATAATACCCAGTTATTTGAGAGCCACTGGGTTTCCAGAGACACACAAGACAATTTCTTCTGAGAACGATAACAACCTAGTATTCCTTTTCACAGCATTAAGGAACAGACAACAGCAATCCCCACCCATTGGTAGCTGCCCTAATGGTTGTTATTATTATTACTATCATTATTATCCATTGCTCCTCCTAACTTACCGTTAAATGAAAGATTTATGGCCTCCAGGTAGTTCCCTTGTGCTGAGGTAGAATTGTAACCTGGAGGAAAGCCCTCTGGACAAACATTCAGAAGAAAAAGGAAAAAAACCCCAACATTATCATCCCTGTATAGATCTGCTCTAAAAATTAGTTTTAAAAAACCCAAAAAAACCCCCACCCAAAACTGCATTTATAGTAAATCCTATCACTCAAACAAATAAACAGCAAAACTGGTACTGGCATGACTAACACAAAGACCGAAGTGAAAGAGCCAAGCCAGGAGAGCACTAAGTAGTACAATCCCAGACTTCAACTGAAACTAGAGGGCTGACTGTAAACTTGTTCTTAAAAAAGTAACAAAAGGGTAAAAGCTGGAGAAAGGAGCATTCCTGTACCTGCTTGCTCTAGTCGCACCAACACCGGATACTGGATGAAAAGCTTTTTAATGGTCACAAGCAATGAAGTCCACTCTTCTCGTCTCTCATTCTGAACTACAACCCTAGAAAGAGCACAAAGTATTGAGGACTGTGAAAGGAAGCCATACAGAGGAAGAGAGGAGGGATGAAGGAATTACAGAAAAGGGAATGCACAAAAGGGTGAGCACTTCTTCCTTCTGCGAGGCAGCACAGTAGACCTACTGCATACTTGTATGACGCTGGGCACATCCCCAGCCAGAATAACGTCTAGCTTCTAACTGGGTGATCAACACCACGTGCCAAACATCAACAATGATTTGCAAAGCAGTAAGATCACAAACAAGTCCAAGTTCAGAGTCCAATGACAGCTTTGACAGCTTCATCTGTTGTGGCCATCAAAGAGCTCCACTGCCTACCTGAAAACACTTCTGGTTTCAGCAATGTTCTTCAATCACTCAAGAATTTAAAGATCTGGAAAACAGCCAATCCTGATGGATACTCGCAACACTATAGAACTTTCAGCAATTCCAACAGAGCACAGACAGCACATGGAAGCCTGACTCAGCAGACCTGGATGTACCACCACAGATGGAATGGGGACTACTCATCAAATCAGTGCCAGTTTTAGTCACTCATGTTTTTCACCATCTTAATTCCTTGCAAGGTCCTAATGATATTCTCAACACAGGTTGCACATACCCTGCAGGACAAGAGGTGAAAAAACTGGGAAGGGAGACATACTTGTAAAAATCTTCATAAAATCTTCCCTCGTGATCCTGTCGAATTGATGCACGATGCGTTTCAGGAAATTCATCTGAAATAGAAGCAAAAGCACATATTATCCTCTGCTCTCGTATAGAAATAACTCATCTTTTCTAGTAAGGAGCTGTTATTTCTATCTAAAAACACTGAAACACTTTGAGATATGTCATATCTCATACATAATACACAATATGAAAATTGCTTTCAAATGAATATGGTGAATAAAATCTGCCACATATCCTTCTATGTGAGGTTTTCACTCTTGTACTTTGATAACAACGGCTGTGTATCCACTGTGCTTGTAGAGGAATACTTAGGATATGAAATAAAGGGGAAAAGGTCATTGATGGCCTGTGATGAACTTTCAAGAGAGGAGATAAGATTAAAAACAGAAAAATGAAAACACAGCATTTACATACCTATAGATTTCGCTTCATAAAACGTTCTAGAAAATAGAACCACTGTCACTTCATGGCTGCAATTCTTCTCCTGCTCAAGAAGAACAGATAAAAAAGAAAGGGTCACGTTCAGTACAAACCTGTGTATATACACAAACAGTAAAAGCCTCTTTCCCCTCACACCTAGGACCAAAGGGAACTAGAAAAAGGCAGACTGCAGGATTAATACACCGTGCTGTGTATGCCTCTGAAGTAACCATGTCCTGTAGATTCTGTGCTTTTTGGCTGTCTCCCATCTAATGGGAGCACTCTCCACTAGTCTCTAATGAAACTCCTCTCCACAACCGCCAAGACACAAGACTTTTTTTAGAAAGGAGTTGACTCTTTCTGCTCATACATACTCACAGAAATGTGATGTTCGTGTTACCATTTTGACAGATGAAATAGGAACTTCAAACTTTACTAAACAGTTACAGTGTTAATTCACGCAATGGGATGAAGTTACAAAGAGCACACTGGCCATTCCCTTGAAAGGAAAAGCATGGAAGGCCCTGTGAGCCCTGGTGTCATGACCCATATATACATGAAGTGGTAATGCTAACAGCAAAACAGATATTTTACAGACATGCCATGCAGGGCTACTAATAACCCTCCAATGGACAAAACGCACAATGCAAATGAGACAAATCTGTTGGGCTCAATCCTGCTCTCCTTAACATCTGGGATGATCAGAGCTGTGCTATGCATGGATGATACACATGTAGGGTTTCAGACTCTTCTGCCTTGTCTAGCTATTCTTTCAGTGAAGGTTGCAGACTTTATGTGAGGCCTGTTTTCAGTACTGATACAGCTCACTCAAGCCAGTGGGTGTCTGCTGCAGGACTGCCAACAGCAGTTGTATCTGGCCAGATTGTGCCCTGAGACAGGAGACAGCTCTGGACTGCTCACCCACAAGAACCAGTGAGGCTTTGTTTCTGAAGCAATTCATTTCTAAGAACCTTGCACATCATCAGTGGCCCACAGCCTACAACCTGGAACCCCTTCAAGCTAAAAGATAGCAGCACTAATGAGATCACATAGTGTACCAGGGAAATACTCAGAACTGAGTCCTGGAACAAATAAAATTGTGTAAAAGACAATTGTGCACTATTGCACAAGCATAACATGCAGTAGCTTTAGTCCAGTCAGTCTCCTCACAAACAAACTGTATAATACAAGCACAGCAGATCCAACAGATCAATATTGGGGTCACTTGGCACATTCATGATTTAATACAGACCTGCAATAACCACTTCTGATGCCGAGCAGCCACCTCTCATAGTCCTTAGCACTGCCTCACACAACCTGGGTCTTCCTCAAAGTGGCACATCACTGGGCTTATTAAGATGGCACTGACTTTCAGAACAGGCTGAACTCATTCAGCTATTTACCTTCCATTTGGTGAAGAGGTCAGCAAGGAAACCGTTCACAGCTTTCTCAAAGTATAGGTCTCCTGCAAAGGAAACATCTCTGTCAAATCGCAGCAGCTACTTTAACCATGGGCTATATTTAACTATGAGACTCTAGAAATATTTTTATTGGGATCAAAGAAGCTGTACTGCTAACACAAAGATGATAAAAAGCATGACTACGTTTCAGAGGATGCAAACAAGACTGTTGCTGTCAAAAGGATCTGACCTTTAAAATCATTTTTCCGACACACTGGCAGCATGCTGGGAAAGCATCTGCACTGTCTTTTAGGCATAGTATGCACAACTGATCCCCTGCTCAGCTTTGAATAGTTGCCCAGTTACATATGGCTCAACACATGGCCAAAGGAAGTGGGAAGAGGTTTGCTAAAGAACTAAGCCAGGAAAAAATAGGACAATGAAACAAGTAAGTGACTCATTCTTAATGCCTAAAGTTTTAATCCTTCTAGCTGACTCTGCCTGGGCTAAGGCAGGGTTTGTGCTTCCTCACTAAGCAAACAGCAAGAGAAATCTAAAACATCAAGGTTCTCTTCGCACAGGACTTGCATACGTTTCTGTTTTCGAGATTCACACAAGCTTGTGCTTGCACTTGCCACCAAAAAATGTTTACAGCCACAAGAAAACATTTCCAAGGTTCAGTCAGTTGGCCCCTTGATTCTGTCACTAAAATAACAGTACTCAGCACTACAGTAGGGACAGGAAAATTGCAGCATACTCAGGAAACAGAAACGTGTGGCACAGCAGTTAAGGATCTAAGAAGGCACCACAAGGCGCCTCAGAGCACTGCCTAGCCCAAAGGCAGGGTATTTCTGTTCCCTCACAGTAGTAGAAATAAACAGTAGTAGCAGTTTTCTAGTAGGGGCAAAGAGGACAGATGCTGCTGTTTACAACCAGACAGGTCAGGTACCTACCATAAATATCAAAATCCCACATTTCACAGCTCATCTGGATAAAAATATAAACCATGGCAGAAGTGGAGCGGAACACTACCTGCAAAGGAACACAAGATCTTATTTAAAACAAAGCACCTTTGCTAAAAGGGCCAACTGCAGAAGTTAACTACAGAGTAACTTAAGTCACTGCCCACTGCATCACAGGGAATTTTCTCTCTAACAAGTGGGCATTCCAACATTGCCCAAAAACTTACCCGGGTGTCCTCACTGATGTATCCACAAGTGACTTTCTCACTCTTTACCCACAGTTCACCTGCCTGTGCCCTGGAAGAAAAAAAAGTGTAGAGCATTTACAAATCAGAGTAAAGACGAGAGAACCAACGGTTGAGCAAATGCAGGACATACCAACATACAACCTGCATTCAGGGATGACCTGAAGGCAGAGTGTAAGTTCATTCTGTAAAACCTGATCTTTATTCTACAAAACATTGAATAGCTGTTTCCCTTTACATCTGTACCTTCCCTTGTCTTCTCAACAGCAACTCAAGTAATCCTCATCTGAACTATTAATACACCGTGGGAAGGGGCAGAAATATTATAAGTGGTAGAAAAAACATTACTTGGCATTCATCAGAGCCAACAAGTGGGGATGGCTGTCCTACTGCTAGTTTCTTCCACTCCAAACTGGATAGAAGCTTTCTCTACCCTTGTGTGCAGACAGACATTCACAAAGGAGTATGAGAACAATACAACGTGAAGAATTTATCAGAGAAGATTCTCAGTTGGATACTGTGGACTCGTTAACCTGAAGTTGTTAAGTAACAGTGCTGACATCAGAGAACACACACACACACACACCTGATACCGGCAAATTCAACTTTTTGAGTGACGTATGCGCACGTGCTGACCTAAAACAGAAGAGTTACCGGTGTTAACAGAGCTGTAGGGGCAGAGTGAGCAGACCATTTCACACAAAAAAACCACTCTTACACTCAAACATGATTTCTGCCATAAAATCATTGAAACTACCTAGCATTTTTACTACTGCTATCTTAGCCTACAGAATCTCTTCAACAGACAACAGAAAACAGAAGAGTCAAAGACTGCACTTCTCAGAAATGCAGGAACAAAACAGTCTAATTTGGGTGGGGAGAAATGCAATGGAATATAACAAGGGCAAGTGTAGAGTCTTACATCTGGGCAAGAACAACCTCAGGCAACCGTGTAGGTTGGAGACTGACCTGTTGGAGAACAGCGAAGGAGAAAGGGAGCTGGGGGTCATGCTGAACAGCAGGATGGCAAGGAGTCAGCAATAGCCAAGAAGGCCAATAGCATCCTGGGGTGGATTAAAAGGGGAGTGGCTCGTAGATCAAGAGAGGGTCTCCCCTGACTCTACGCTGCCCTGGTGAGACCGCATCTGGAATATTGGGTCCAGTTCTAGGCCCCTCAGTTCCAGCAGGACACAGAGCTGCTTGAGAGAGTCCAGTGCTAAAATACAAAGATGATGAAGGGAGTGGAACATCTCCCTGATGAGGAAAGACTGAGGGAACTGGATCTGTTTAGCTTGAAAAAAGGAGACTGAGAGGTGACCCCATGAATGTTGATCAATATGTGAAGGGCAGGTGTCAGGAGGATGGAGCCAGGCTCTGCTCAGTGGCATCCAATGATAGGACAAGGGGCAATGGGTGT
>JAOXOE010030236.1:2644-13336 GCA_028565055.1 Phoeniculus purpureus | reverse complement strand
AGGTGCTCCAGCCCTCTGATCATCCTCGTGGCCCTCCTCTGCACATGCTCCAGCATGTCCACATCCTTCTTGTAATACAGGCTCCAGAACTGGATGCAGTACTCCAGGTGGGGTCTCACCAGAGCCGAGTAGGGGGGAAGAATCACCTCCCTGGACCTGCTGGCCACACTTCTCCTGATGCAGCCCAGGATCCAGTTTGCCTTCTGAGAAGCAAGTGCACACTGCTGGCTCATATTGAGCTTCTTATCCACAAGCACCCCCAAGTCCCTCTCCTCAGGGCTACTCTCCAGCCTGTCACTGCCCTGTATTTGTGCTTAGGATTGCCTCGACCCAGATGCAGGACCTTACACTTGGTCTTGTTGAACCCATGAGGTTTGGGGAATCCAAGGAGGATACTGATTTATACAGCTTCTGACAGGGCGGAACTCTCTGATAATATACTCCAAGGAACTTTTCAGTCCTGGATTAAGATGTCATTTTTTACACTGAACAGGATGCTTTTTCTAGTGTCATAATTCTACTGAAGTCAGTGGGTCTTAGTAAATCCTAGGCACAGGCACTGGCAGTAATCTACTGTAAACAACTGACACGTATAGCTCCTGCACCAGGAAGCTCCTCAGTATGTCAGTACCAAGAGCGGTACAGCAGTAAGTCACCAAAGAACATGTCCCTCGTTTGCTGAACAGCCTCAGTTCCAAAGCACAAAAGTACATAGGGACCTGACCTAATGCAACAGCCCAATAACTACAAATAAGCATACACACCCTTGTTCTTTCTGGGCACAGCTTTCCTCCTCTGAACTCTTTGTAAACCATTTCGGCCACTGTGCACTTGTAGAAAGTAATATTTACAAATGTCAGCATGTATCCAATTCCCCAACCTTGCCCTTTAGGTTGTAAGGTGAATCAAGTACTTATAAAACTCTCAATCTGCTAAGTCCTAGTTCCACAGAGATGAAGAGACTCATCCTGCTCTCAGCTAGTGAAACTCTGACATCAAATTTGACTTTTGACTGAAAAAATTTTGAAAATTGTCTCTTTAACTATCTATTCCTTTGTGGCAATACAACCTATCTATGTATGTAGTGGATGCACAGTGGCCAGTGAAAGGACATTAGAATGAGGATGTTAAATATGAAGCAAGTTTTAGGTTCGCTGCTACTTTCTTTCTAGTTATCTCTTCTTACAGAATTAGGTGATGTTTACAGTTGTTGTTTATAATACTGTTAATAGAAAAAGCTGTTATCTACATACCTAAGCGATGAAATCCAAAAGTAAACTTCTTTGTGGGAGATTTTGAAGACAGCCAGAGAGCAAACAGGGTTAAAATAATACCGCTAAGGTCAGTCAACATATGAAGTGCATCTGTCATAATTGCTAGACTGTTAGCAATATATCCACCTGAAAACAAAGTTGGAAAAGACAGGACACATGACATTAATGATTCTAGGTAACATCCTCTTGGCACAGCTTATTTATTTTGTTTCAGAACAGTGCATTAAGTGCATAAGAGCCCTTATAATCACTGGGGGGGGGGGGGCGTGTGCCATTACAATCAAAATGTCATGCTGTAATTTAAAGCTACACAGTCACAAGTGCAGTGAAGCATGCTTTCTATTAGGAGCAACACAGAAAAGATCCACTCCAGCTATTCACACAGAGACTACCATTTGCTTTATCAGGCCCAAAATAATTTTGTACCTCTTTTCATGTATCATGGTATACGTGTTTAATCAGCCGATCCTTTTACTAAACTACATCTGTCAAATATTTTGACATTATGCAACAGGGACAGAAATCAAATGGCTCAATGACAAAGAAATTTATCCTGCCCCCCCCCCTTTTTTATTATTACATTATCTTTAAACCTTCATTACTTGATGTTCTGGCAGGGGTGTGTAAGTTCTGAAAATATATATTGCACACAATGACTTTCACTTGCACAGCATTTTTCTTTGTTATTTGTTACCATAATTATTTCTCATACTTATGAGCTGCATTGAGACAAATAACCTCAGATCAAATGTTAATACCTTTTTACAACTTGATTGCTATTGCGACTATAGGATGGTGAGGGATTTAAACAATGTACCTCTCTCTTAAACAACCTCTGTCCAAACGAAAATCAAGGACAGGCTCCATTGTCTTTTGTATGCATGAAGGTAAGCTTGTTTTCTCAGAAAAGATTACATTTACTATCAGCTCACCTATGATTTAGTTTCTCTTTTTATCTTGAGATTGTCATTCAGCTGTACATTTTACTGAGCAAAGCATGCAGCTGGCACACCATCTGTCAGGCTTGAGGTTCCAGCTAACATTTTAAGTAAAAGTATCTTCATACACAATTAAAATTATCTTAGTGAAGAGGCTGATCATGATGAAATAGCAAAAGGATATTCACCTCTGGCTGACTGCTTTCAAGACCATGAGCAGCATGGCCAATACTGTAGTATTGCTTGTACTGTGAATAACTAGTGGATACACTGCATGTCAACCAGTTCCTTCCCTCATCCCCTTTTAAGTTGTTCATAAGAGGCTGAAAATTTCCAAAGGCCATCACAACTCAAAAATAGTAAGCTTTTAAGATTTAGCAATTCAGCAGCTTTTTCAGTAAAATGACTTTCCCTTCTGAATCTTGTTCTCACATAATTTTAAAAAAATATGACTTAGAAATGTGCACCTCCACCTCTTCTATAGTCAACACAGAATCAACAATAATTTATACCTAAGGACACTCAGTTCAGTAGTTTACATGTGTGATCATTTCAAGTATGTTAATTCACATGTACTGATTCTGAGAAGCACTTCAATCCCAGATGAGTCGATTCTGTGTCAGCTAGCCTCTCACCTTTAAATACTTTAAAAATAAAACAATAAAGGAATTGAGGTACTGAAGATACTCATACTGCAGCTACTGATTAAAAAAGCATGACACAGATACAGGAAACTCTGAAATCAAAGGTTCTCTGTTTCCAAATCTATCACTTCATTGTTTGATACTGCCGAAGGGATTTTTAAACATGATTGGCAACCTGGAAAAAAAGACATCTCTAACCTTTACAAACAGACATCTGGATGGCTCACCACTGCTATCAGTGACCTGTAAAGGACACCAAGTCCGCCTCATTGACAATCAATTAGAAAGCTCTAAACATAGCTGAAAATATGGCAGAAAAGCTAACTAGGACTTCAAATACATTTTTCATTTCTTGATGCAAAATGATTTCCCACAAAGTGTATGCTGTTATCTGACTTTTACAATGACAGTTCATCAAATTAAACAGCGAACACCTAGGTGGGCTGGGATAATCAGTTTGGCTATACTTTGGAAAAAACATCAATCATGATTTTACAATAAAGTTGCTGAAACAAGATTTCCTTTATCAGTAACAGACAGCAGAGAGATTTTTACTGAGCAAATTAATTTTCTTCTCAGAAACTCAAATCTGTCAAAGATCATAGAAAGAAGTCAGTTAAACTGTCCTATATGATCAAAGAAAGTTTCCCAAATACTTGAGCTACAGATCAACTCAAAAATCTGTCAGAACACAATACAGGAATGCAGTGAAATAAATTAGACAAGGAACTGACCCAGAACTTGAGGGTTCCATCTTTAATTACTCGTTCTGCTGCTGGCCACTAGTCATATGACAAGTAATTCAGGTCAAGATCTATAAAAGTACAGAGGTACCCACAAAGTTATCTATTTATTCTCTGTGGAAGTTGGGATACCAGGCTGTTTTGGCCCTTAGTGCTGTCTGCCTTGAGTGCCCAAGCAATGAAACAGAGGTGGTAATAACATAAACCTGAGGAAGATGAGCCCACATTACAGAACTAATGCTTTGCACAGACAAATCTGCCACCCTGAGCTGAGCCTCCATAACTCCTGCCCATAAGGGAGGAACAACAGATGATGCAACAGTGATGAGGGTATTTTTACTCTAAATGCCTATAATTTCTAGCGCTCTCTCTGTGCTAGCCATGGAGAGGTCTACAACAGTGTAAATCTGATCTGTAGGCTCTAATAAATACATTCATAGTTCCTTCAGCATTAAGCTGCCAACAGCTCAGACATATTATTCAGTAAGAAGCCCATCAGATGAACTAAATTGAACATGTATCAGAACTCTGATATGAATACCATCAAATAAAATCACTCTTATGATTAAGGATATCTGCACCTGAGATACAACTCTACACTACATACCAAATTTACCCAAGTTCATGCTGAACCAAAGTCACAGCCAAAGAAGAAAACAGAGACAAGGGGCTGATGGAGACATTGAACAAGATCCCTGCAACAGGTTTGATGTGAACTGCATTATCTATGATAAGGCAATGTATTGTGGCAGTGTTATTGATGACTAACCACACACTGAGATGCACATATAAGTCAGCATTCTCTTTTCTCTCTGAAAACCAACATGAGTGAACAGAGACTAAAAAGTAAATACTATCCTCTATAAAAATGAATCAATCATGTTGATGGCATAACACTATAGCTCATCTATGCATCCAAGGTACCTTCTAATTTAATTTTAATTCAAGCTTGTGCTGCTATAGCTTATTAAAGAAAACAGTCAGTTTGCACAGACTGTTGTATAACGCACGAGTTCTCTTCAAACGGCAGTGCACCTTTATGAGGAAGCAACAAAAGCTGAACTGCAGGACCAGATCCATTCTTGTGAACAATCATAGAGGCTTATACAGGAACAAATTTTCAGGTAACACCCTACCATATCTCTGCCAAATACCAACAAAAAATACCCAAAACTAGTTGGTATTGTTATGATATGAAAAAAAAGGGTAATCTTGATAATGGGGGCTGTTAAATACCATCATTTCAATTTACTGCTCATGTGATTTATGTCTGGACAGAGCGTATCCTGGTTCACAGCACAGCAGGACACCAGAAAGGTGTCAAGAGTGGCTTCTTCACTGGGTTATTACTGATACCACAGCATTCCTTTCCAGTTGTAAGAGAGTCTATTGCTGTTATCAGGTGAATAACCACAAATATCCTCCCATATTAGTTTTGTTTTTCTGGTAAGTAATGTATTACAATAAATAATACTGAATAATACAAACTGTATTTCCCTCTTGATGCAAATACAGTAAGACTTTATGATAGTAATTAACAGATACTGATAAATTGTTCACCTTCTATTTATGTGTATCCCTTGCTAAAAACACCTTACAAACTGGCAAGAGAAACTCATAAGGACAAATAAAAAGTCATCAGACACATTTAAAAAATGCAAATTTCATGTCATTTCATTTCACTGATGAAATTCGGGTCTGGGAAGCTGCAAATTCCTTTATTCTCTTGCATGGAAAATGCAGGTGGACTTTGCTCCTTATCAGATGCAAACATGTAAAACCGTGGCCGGAGCAGAGAAAGCAACTCTGAGGCTCCTGGGGCGGAGAGGCAGTGAAAGCAGCCCCAGACTCACCTATGAGCTCCCCGGTCATGAAGAGGAGGTAGAGGAGGGCGGCGAGCGCCAGCCGCTTCTTCACTGTTCTCTGCTTGGATCGCTCCCGCCGCCCGCGGCAGCCGCTACACGGGTCAGTGCGGCGGGACCGGGCGCTGCGCGGGGCCAAGTCCCGCTCCAGCAGCGACTCGTCGTCCGAGGGCGGGTCCGGAGCCGCCCCGTTCACCGGTGTCTCTGGGGCCGCCTCCGAGCTGTCGTCCGACACCACCACCCGCAGCTTGTTAAACCTGGGGAAGTCCTCGTCGCCCACCTCGTCCGAGAAGTCGAAGGCACTGGAGTCGTTCAGGAACGATGGGGCCTCGCCCCTCCGCAGCAGCGCCTTGATGCTCGTCCACAGGCCGGGCCCGGCCATAGCAGCGGCCGCCTGGGGCCTCGCCGGTGCTGCAGAGCCGCGGCCGGTGTCGCTCGCGCAGGTCGCCCGGTCAGGACATGGCCCCTACATCGACCGGCGCGGCCCGGTCAGGACCGCCGGCGAGCACCCGGCACTACCGATCCCCGCCTGCCGGCACTGCCGACACCGTCCCCGGCACCGAGCTGTCAGCTCCCGGGCCACCCTCCGGAGCCCGTCCCCCGGTCACAGCACGACCCCGCCTGCACGGCCGGGCAGGCGGTACCGGGCGCAGGGCCGCCTCCCCGCCGTCATATCCATCAGCGCCGCGCTCTGGGATCGCGCCTCGGCCCCAGTCCCTGCGCGTCCCCGCGCCCGACGCCAGTTCCTCGCCAGCCTCACGAAGAGCAGCAGCCCCTGTGCGCGCAGGGGCCGGGCCGGCGCGCAGCAGTCCACGCCCTTCCGTGTGCCGCGCCTGCGCCGGTAGCGCTTTAGCGATCAGGTTCGAACCCCGCTTTCGCCAACCTATGTTGGGTTGGTAAAGATCATGCGAGGCTGACACCTATCATTGTGACAGCCTTATCCGCGTTATGAGCTGCCATAGACGGGCGGCTCCTTTCGTGCCGATTAGTAACCTGAAGAGTGCCATTCTCTGGCATCAGTCTTAAAAGTCACAAGTCTGCACTGTGTAGCTGCTTTTCTTTCCCTACAGTCCAGAGATCGGTTCTCCACATCATTTCCATTACTCCATTAGAGCGCTGTTGTGCTGCAAGAAGTCACATGCACCTTGTTGAACATTCCTTAGAGGACGTAGGGAGAAATAAACATCGGAGTCTCTGATGTCCTATTACTCCTTTCATAACCATGTTCTAACTGAAGTAATTAGATTTTTGCCTTTATTAATTCTGTTAAGTGATTATTGCCCTTCTCACTGAGCTGAGTACTACGAGTTTCCCCTTATTTCCAGCCTAATTTCCATTCAAGGCCAGTCGGTACCCATGGCCAAATTTTATTACTGTGTCAGCTCCCTAATCCATAAACATCTATGGAAAAACACACCTGCCCACAGGAAAGTCCATATCCTGTTTTTGACCCAGTTGATCCAAGCAATGACCTGCGAGTTGTACAGAACTGTAAGATGTTGGAGAAAGGCATTGCCTTTCTGGCCAAAGACTGATAGCAGATTCTGGCACATAGATTGTTGAGTGAGCCCCTTCCCGGAACAGGCCCTGCATAAAAGGAGTCATGCATGGTAAACCATCCTTGAGTATAGACGGGTTATTGTTGTTCTCCATAATGATGTCCAAAAATAATCAGTACTGCACTTTGTCTGAGTTCCCTTGACGCTTTACAATGTGGCTGCTCTCCTGAGCACATAATCTCAAGTTATTAATCTTCAGATGGGTAAAGGCCTTTCGACCACCTTGTAAGTCTCCAGCAGCACAATTGTTTTGGGGCCATATGGTGAATTGGGTTCCTAAAATGGTTCAGCATTAAAAATGACATATTAGAGGGTGTTGGCAACTGAGACTGCTTCCATGATCACAACTTCCATAGACATCTGTATGAGAACTGAGAGAGCAGCAAACAGTATGGGATTCAGAATCAACAGTGGAGATTGGGAACCTGTTAAGCCAGCATCCCCACCTAGTGAAGTGTTCTCAGTTCTGTTCCAGTTCAGCCATTCTTAATGTTTTCATTCTCCTCTCTGAGTGGTTTAACTCATTCAGTGTTTTGCCACATGTACCAGTGAGGACACATGGGCATTAACAACCAGTAAGGTAGGAGTTTCCTCAACAACTGCTTGTAAAACTCTGTCCTAAAATATTGGGCTTTGTGTTGAAGGATTGAGGAGTAGGCTCATGCTTCCTTCTACAGGAAACTTATAGCACTGAGGAAAAGGTAGTGGGGACTTAACACTCTAAAGGCCTCAAGGTTTGCCAGCTTGTATTTTACTGAATAACTGAGACAAGAACCAAGTCATACATCGTCAAGATGAACTCCTGTTCAACAGAGCCTTTGGTGACAGCCTGTTACACTCCATTTCTTTATTGTGATGGCCCAGGCTGCAATCTCTCTGTAGTCTAGTTTACTTATAATGACAGAGAGTCTTTAAGAAGTAATCTATTCATATGACATATTTCCTTTCCATGCTGTTATCCCTGAAGCCATACAGCACTTTCAAAGCTGATGGTTTAAACAATATTGCTATACAATTCAAACTAACTGATTCCATTTTCACTCAGATTTCTAGGGCTTTTTTAATATCATACTATTATAGAATAATAGAATAGTTTAGGTTGCAAGTGCTATCAGAGATCATCTAGTTCCAACCCCCCTGTCATGGGCAAGGACTCCCCCTATAGACCAGGTCACCCAGGGCCCCATTCAACCTCAACTTGGACATTTCCAGAAAAGGGGCATCCACAACTTGTCTGAGCAACTTGTTCCAATGATTCACCACCCTCACAGTGAGGAATTTCTTCCTAATACCCAATCTAAATTTGCCCTCTTTTAGCTTGAAACTATTCTCCCGTGTCCTATCACTACAAAATCTCGTAAAAAGCCCTTCAGGTACTAGAAGGCTGCTATAAGATCCTCCCTGAGCCTTCTTTTCTCCAGGCTGAACAGCCCCAAATCTCTCAATCTGTCCTTTTAGGAGAGGTGCTCTAGCCCTCTGAAAATCTCTGTGGCCCTCCTCTGGACGTGCTCCCACTGTTCTGTATCCTTTTCTTATTGGGGATTCCAGAATTGAACATAGTTTTCCAGCTGAGGTCTCACAAGAACAGAGGTGCAGGGGGGTTACTATATATGTAACTGGTTATATCACACATCAGCAATAAAATCCAAAATTACAACATTGCATTAAAAGTTTCTGAACACAGTTGCCATGATATAAAACTAATAGGAAACATGATTATGTTCTGTTACAATGTCACAATCACAAACATTTCTCTTGCCAGTACTTGCAATTTAACAACTTTCCAGCACACGAATCTGCAATCTTGCTGGGAGCGCAAGACTTCAGCAAGAAACTAGAAATATGTGTACAGACTCTGAACAAGTACCTGGAGATACGGAGTTGAATTGCTGCAGGATTAGGAATAGGAAATAGGAGGACTAGTGAGCAGGAGAGAAAGAAAGGCAGTGTATGAGGATATTAATCACAGATTCACAAACTCTGCTACTCATAGATGCATAGAAGAGCCATTGGCTAAGGAGTCTGGGCTCTTCATGTTCTCCTTTGTGTAGCTTTCTTACTATGTAGTGGCTGTATATTCAATTGATCTAATTATGTAATTACATTTATAATAGATAAATCAGCATGATTTTCTTTCTGAATAACTAAAGCTGTTTCATTGTATGGCTCCATAGATTATGGAGTTTGTTGTTGTCACATGGTATCTTTAGATAACAATGGCAATGTTATTGGAAAGGACCTCGAAAAATCATCTAGTCCAATCCCCCTGCCACAGCAGGATCACCTAGACCAAGTCACAAGGGAACATATCCAGGCGGGTTTTAAATGTCTCCAGTGAAGGAGACTCCACAACCCCCCTGGGCAGCCTGTTCCAATGCTCCATAACCCTCACTGTGAAGAAGTTCATTCTCATATTTGTATGGAACCTCCTATGTTCCAACTTGGACTCATTGCCCCATGTCCTACCACCAGATGACACTGAGAAGAGCCTGGCTCCATCCTTCTGACACCCACCCTTCATGTATTTATAGACATTATTGAGGTTACCCCTCGGTCTCCTCCAAGCTGAAGAGACCCAGCTAGTATCCATATTACAGAAATTAAATACTGGAATTGAACACTTAGACTAGCTGTAACTGTGCTTTTTAGTTTAACCAAATATTTATATTCTCTGTCATAAGGTTCACTTTCTTTTCAAACATATAATGTCTTAGAACTAGCCCATTTTGTGGAGGAAATTGAACAAGAGACACTTTTCTATCAATCCCCTTCTTTTGGAGCATTTGGGTTAGTAAAGAGTTAATTTTAACTTATCAAAAAAGCACTTACCAATGTTCAATTCCAACCCTTATGCTATTTCTGCAAGATGTGGGAGGGCCCGGGACAGGTAAAACAGGAGCACAGATCTGCAACTCCCACATCTCAAGTGAGACTATTTCAGAGTCATTATCTCAGTCCTTCTTAGTAGAAATTTCACCTGGAAGCTGAGAAGTCTTTCTCAGTGAAACTTTCAAAAAACTTTCCTTATTCCTCACTGAAAAAACTTTAAGTAAATTTGCTAAAAAGTTGTAACTATGAACTGGATTTGCATCTGTTTAAATTAATTAACATGTTCCTGACATTTTAGACAGGCTTCAGACCAAGCCCCTGATGTTTCTTTTTTGAAGCAGAAAGGAAAAAGAAACAGGTACGTTTTTAATCTGATGACAGAATAGTGACATAATCGTGATCAAGAGATAATTAAAACACATGAAGAAAAATATAAATTAATTTGCAACAGTCTGGTAGTTAAAAACGTCTGCTGTAAGCATGACAGACTATCTCCAATGTCCCTTTTTTGCCTCGGTCAGTCTCTCAAAAGCATTAGTGGGACCCCCTGAATATACTTTAGCCTTGAAGGTTCGGGATTTTGGGGAAATGCTGCACTGAGACACTTTTGTTCCTGCAGTGGATTCTTTCCTGATAAGACCTTTATAGGTAAAAGACAAAAAAACGTAGACGCAATTTTTCATTAAACACAACGGTCCGGTGGGCTGCAGCAGCTCTTCCAACCCCTACCACTCTATGGTGGAACGCAGGGCCGCCCCGTTCGCTGAGGGCCGCCCCGTTCGCTGAGGGCCGCCCCGTTCGCTGAGGGCCGCCCCGTTCGCTGAGGGCCGCCCCGTTCGCTGA
>JAOXOE010030235.1:0-13336 GCA_028565055.1 Phoeniculus purpureus | reverse complement strand
GTGATCCTGCTGTGGTAGGGGGATTGGACTAGATGATCTTTCGAGGTCCCTTCCAGTCCCTAATGTTCTGTGATTCTAAGAACAGAAACTGAAGACATTTTTTAGGACAGCCTGCAATGTCATCACTTTAAACACAGGGCACCTTGTGAACTCTGTTCAACACAATTCAAAGCATTAGAAAACATCTGCAGTCTTATTTGTAAGCCTGAACTAGGCCATTAAGAGCACTTACTATGGAAACAGCATTTACAGGTAGACTTTTATGGGGAGGGGGCCTTGCAGCCAGTTTCTCCCTCCGTTCCTGACCTTGAAGAGGATTTGAGTTAGAACTCCAGCAGAACTAAGAAGAGTTATACCACATCCCTATCCAGTGGACAGGCTTTTTCAGTAGTTAATTACCTGAAAATTAATCCTACAGTATTTTGGCTGGTATCAAATTTTTCCAGAAATGTGAAATCTAAACTCAAGTCTGTTTTCAGCTCCTTTCTTTGATTAGTGTGTTCTCAGATAAGTTACTTAAAAATTATAATATTCTTAAACATTCCTATAAGAAATACCACTTTTCTCAACCTTTAAATAAACTGTAAGAGACCACATTTCCTCTACTTTTAAAAAAGTCAAATAGCTCAGAGTGCAAGAATAATATACTTGCAGGGTACTGCATAATATTCCCTATTCTGCTATGCAACAAGCAGCTGTGCCTCAGCAGTGCCTCAGCAGTGACTATTTTAAGAACAGCAAAAAACCTGCTAAAGAGCTTTTTTATAAACCATCCAGTGTCAAATTCTAAGCTCCTAAAGCATAAGCAAATGTTACTTCCAGGTATTTCTGCTTTCATTTGTATCTGGCTGCTATTCATCATCCTGGCAATTGGAACATGAACCCAGCTGTCTTGCCCAAGCTTTTCAGAGTGAATTTAGACTGGAGGTCAGGTGCCAGCACTTAGCCATGAGACAGACATCAGAGCTGTCACCACTCCACCACAGGTTCTTCTCCCAAAGCTCTATCCAGCCACCCCTGTGGGGTGTTACCTGTTAAGAGCAACACAACTCATTCACACAGCCACTACAACATCAAGTTGTCCTGAACTATTAATATTCCTAAGAGGCTGCATTAAGAGTGAAATGGATATTCCTATTCAAGCACTTGCCTTCCCCTGTGGGACACTGCTCAATGTGTTCTGTAATCCAGCAGCCTCTCTCACAGTGATGCACCCGTCAGGAAGGTCTGAAGGCTGCCTTTCTTCCTGGGTATCAATTCGTGTTTTACTCCTTTCGTTTCTCTTCTCCAGTTTGAAGATCCTGTCAAAGAAGTTTCCTTGCTTTGGCTCTGGAGCAGCTACATCCTCTCTCTCAGGTGTCACTGATGCCGCAAATCCAATGTCCTGAAGTGATGTTGCTGGTGGGGCCCGGCTCAGGTTTTTATTTGTGCCTTCCTCCTGCACAGCTGCTGCAGGATCCTCTGCTCTGTCACTTGGGGCTTTGTTCACTCCAGGCGCCTCTGAGCTGACATCAAGTTTCGCCAATCCAACTGATGAATCTGTAGCTGGATCTTCAGTACGCCCTGGTACAGACCATGAAAACGAAAAGACAGAGCGGGATTTTGCAGATGGCAGAGCATTCCTGGCAGTGCTCCCGAGACTCTGCCCGCCTGCCTTGGGAACAGGGCTCTGCTCCATTGTCTTCGGGGAAGAAACAGTCACATTATCCTGTGCAACACTTGCCTTTGCATCCACTACAAACAGAAGCATAAAACAGCAATTATCCAGCATGGCAAAATAGTTATACTGATTGTACAATTAATCATGGAGACCCTGCTCTTTAATAAACTCATTCTGAAAAGTGGAGCACCAGGGAGGACCATACAAAGTGCAGCTTGTTTAGAGACCCCTTTATCTTCCTGTGCTGCCACTCATCTATCAGACCTGCCCTGTCATTCCTTGTTGAAGTTTGTGCAAATTTTATGCTCTCCACAGACCCTGTTCCCAGGTGCCCAAATCAGATAACAGCCCACGTTTTTGCTTACTTAGCCCAGTGGACTTGTTGAGGAGCTTTTACTTTCCAATTAAAATCAAAGAAGCAATATAAAAAAACTCCAACAAATCAATCAAGCCTGAGACAAAGATATATATTAATATATTACACTTTCCTCTGTCAGAGCTAAATGGGAAAAAAGAATGGAAACTGCAAGAACTGATGTTTCCTGGCTTGCCAGGCTCCATAGGGCTTTGCAGTCATAACCCATTTCATTCATTTTTCCACGGCTGTTCCTTGCCTTGCTGCCTACTCTCCATAGCGTAGTTTCTACTTAGTCTTCAACTCTACTGTCTGTAGCTCAGTTTAAGCATAATTTGAACACTGATAAGGCACATCTGATACAGGATTCTTATCCTTACATTTCTGACTCTTTTTACCCACAAACATTATGGCTTTTAAACAATCTTCCCTGTCTTCCTGTATTCCCCCTCAAATTCTCACAAATAATTCCCCCTTGTGTGTGCACATGCAACCCACACACTCTACATGTGAAAATAAGGTACGTTTTATGATTTTATATTACAATGGTACTTTGGTAATGTAGATGAGGTGAAAATCCCTAATACTGTAGTGCAGACAGGAGGGGGAGGCTCCTGTTTTTCAGAAGATTAAAAAAAAGTAAGTTTCTTGTATTTGTTTTGTGAATGGGAGGCTGAATCACAGACTATGGGGTGTGAAACCCCAGCGAAAAAGAGGAGGTTTGTTGGGAGGTAAATCTTACAACTCCCCCTCAGCTCTAGCTTCTGTTCCCTGCTTTGACTAGAATATATCCCCCATTTCCCTATCAATCATCACTCCAGATTTCAAGGATGAATTTTGATCTACTTAATTATAACTGTGAGAAACTGACAGTCTCAGGATGACTTGTTAAATTAGAATTTTTATATTGTCAGTTCGAGTGTAAAATTGAAATGATGTCAAATTATAATTGTAATAGCCTAGTCAATATTATGCTCTTCACGTTTTACTTTCATGGAAATAAAACCCCAGACACTAACAAAACTTGACTGAAATGCCTGTCTCCCACATTACAGATCCTCAGCACTCAGTTTAAAATTCCTTTTTTAAAATTCCTTTTTAAGACAAGGAAAGCAGAACATTTTTAGATCACAGCTTTCAAAACTACCGCTTTGCTTTTCACAGCAAAATTACCCCAACTTTCCACCTCCCCCCCCGGGATTTTGCATAGCACTACACATCAGCAGGCACCATAAACCATGTGGGCACAATCTGTATCCATTTGTGTCCTCTTGGGCAATGCAGGAGGTGATGCAGAGCCCCAGCATCCAGCTGTGACATTCCCTTCCCTATGGCCTTAACTCAGTGGCTGAGAGTCTCCACTGGAGCCTTGTCTCTCAGCTCAGGGTTTGTCTTGATTAGCAGGAGGTGGGATCTTCTATAAACGCAGGGGATGAGAAGTGCTGGAACATGCCAGCATGAACATCAAGTGACTTGACCGAGTTGCCACCAGTGGAGGCAACAGATGACAAAGGGCTGCAGTTGCAGGATTCACAACAGGAATTCTACCTGGAGATCTGGCTCCTAACTCTTCTACTTCTGACATTTTTAATCTGACATAATATTTCTTATTGTGTTTTGGGCATATGAAAAACCACAGAGGAGCCAGCATGCCTCAGTACAACCTGTTCTGTCCAGATAATTAGGCTTTTACTTCTTTGTGTGCACTCTATTGGAGAAAATGTCTTCCCTAGAGTCTCTGCTACTATTCATGCAAAGAAATAACTCACACTGGCAAGAATACTATTCTCCAATATTTCACGAACACATATTTCAACATACTGACATGCAAAGAAAGGCTGCAAATAACCAGCTACAAACCCACTTATTTAGCCATTTTGTCAGGACACGAGGATCAGTTCTAGTTTTTTAAGCCTCCTGCAGTACTAAATGAAAATGAACTGAAGAACAAACTTCTAATTATAGTTGGAAACTTGGGAAGGAAGCATAAAGCAAACCCTTCCCCAGCTAAAGAAAGCAGAAACCATAGCCATTGGAAAATAATTGTAATAGATGCTGAACTTCTGCTTTGTGTAAGAGATAAAAAGTTAAACACAGGAAAACTGTCTTTAGTGTAAAAATAGGAATACAAGCTCATCATTAAGAAAACCAACCAAACAAAAAGTAGCTCACGAACCTATCAAGCTCCTTTTATCTCTAATTATCATGGAAGGAATGAAAGACCTGGAACATATCACCAGCATGAGCCCTGCAGTTTGTCTCTCGTGTCAAAACAGCTCAAACTATTTTAGAGAACCTCTGCTCTGGCACCAGGCAAAGCAGATCCCACCACCAGTGTGGAGACGCTGCTGTGGCAGGTTGAAAAGAGGAGTTTGACTCATGCTGCACTCACAGCAAACTGCAGGAGAAAGCTTTGAAATGGCAGTATTTGGATGAGAAGCACAGAGTATTTTTGTTTCTAAAGAAACCCAGAAGTGCTATTCTTTCCAAAATTATTCCACAGCCCAAAGGGAGAATTAGGAATAGAAGCAAAACCTCCTAGGTACTGGTCCAGGTCTGCAAGCAGATCAAAGCCTCTCACTGTGAATGAGATTAATAACCACTCTGGAACTAAAATCAATATACAATTTACAGCACTACTGCAAGATTGCATTTCTTACTGCTACTACTCAGGCATCTTCCTTTCAAGTATTCAACAAAACACAGTCACAATATGGAAGACTTGTCCTTCCCTTCACTTTATCTGGAAGTGTTTAAAGGCTTTAGCTGAACAAAGTCCCTGTTCTGCAAGAACACCCTCCAAACGAGGGTGTTCTGAATGTTGTTAGATTAGGCCAACGTTTCTCCCTTGACTTACAAGAAAAACTGGATGGAGAAGAGTTAGTGTTTGTGCAATGTTATGTCAGTACCGTTTCATTATTCAGAAGTAATTGCTGACAGACTTTCTCCTGCTTCCTTTCATATCCTTGACTTCGGCATTTTAAGCACTTCCATAGGCTGAGGCTGGAGAACAGCACTGTGTTTGCTGACACTGAATGGACCAAGGCTGCAGAATTAGCACTGACTTTTAAAAAGCAAGTGCTTAGTTTTGAGTAGATAGAGCCAGCAAATTATAATGGACAAAACATTAAGGCAAACAGAGCCTTAGGCTGACCATGTGAGCTGCAAAACTGACTCTGTAGGTATGGATTTCTGTTCTTTGTGGGACCTTATGCACTCTGAATGCCATGGACAGGCAGCAGAGCTCTGATAGCCTTGATGCAAAGTCCCTGCAGCGAAGCATCCATTTCTCTTGTGTTTGGGACCAAGAAGCAGCACTCAGAGAGAATGGCAGATGTAAGCTGGAATCTTGAGGATGTGACTGACAGGATAGAAGTTCAGAACAATGAGTCCAACATAAAAGGCTGCCTGAGCTGTTGTCAGCTGATTTGCTTTTGCTGATCAGTGGGAATATACCCAGATTTCAGCCCCGTGCACATAACAGATGGCAGCCAAACTCCCACAAGTGGGACCAAAAGGAATTCTGTCCGGCACTCCCAGATTGCCTCCCTCCCTGCTTTGCAATAACCTGATTTAATCTGAAGTTTACATTGCTCTTTTTATTCCTGCAGCAGCCTAAGCCATGTACTAAGTAGGCATCTATTTTTGTTGTTCAATTTGCTCAAGTTAAATCCTTATGCTTTCTTAAAAAATGCTCCTAGTCTGATCGCTAGTCTGGTTTCAGCAGTTCTGTGCACCCTCATGACTGATACACATAGGGAACATATAAACTCCAGTCCTGTGATGTCTTACATTGGCAGCTTCTCACCTCCTGCCATTTATCCTACTGACTCATTCATAGTGCATGTAATTTTTAGCTGCTGAATGAGGAACAACATGAACTGGCAAGGTCTTCAGCACAGATATGCGAACAAGCCATAATATAAATGTTTTCTCATGTCGCTGCTTTCAGTAGGAAAAAACTCTTTTCTTGAAGCTGAACTGAGCAGCTGCAAATATAGTTTTAGCATATTTGACTCTTGAATACAAACCAGTTACAGTTAGATATTTTGCTTTGCAATGTTATTATAGTACCACGGCATTATCTTCTTCCCTGGAGTTCATACAATCATGGAAACAACAGATTTTAACGGCCACAAAGGAATCATTAAAGGCTACAAGGCAACATTTGGCCTGTTCATCAGTGTAGGCCAGCACAATGGGTTATTAGAGCCCCAAGTGAATTACTGCAGCAAATAGCAAGTTTAAAAATCTAAATGCCTAACAAAGGGTGAATTTTGTATCTTACATTTCCAATATATTTTTATAGATATTCTGTAGACTAATTTTTCTTTGTTACGTAGAAATGAGTTGGTATTATAATGTAGATTTTCCAGATCTCCAAGTACACCTCATGTTTTTGTTTTCTGGGAGACCCCGAAAACTCTTGTGACAAGACTAAATGACTGAGTTTTCAGAAGCATTAGAGAATTCCTTAAAGGATAAAAGCCATACTCCTAGTCTCCTGCAAACTTGCTCAATTATTCTATGCAAATAAAAATTGGCAATGCATTTCTGCTCTGTTTCACTAATTTAGCTACCATTGTTTTTTATCTAAGAGACTTACACCAATTAGTGAAAATAGGGGGAGAGAAGCTCACAGCAAGAATAGTAATGATCATTCTTTTAAGAAACAGCTAAAATGCATTGTTTCACTCTTACAGGCACACAGAGTTATTGCAATACGGCCATTTCTGTTACTGACTAGAAGAAGAATTTGTTGAATCAGGTTTATTTTCCGGAACAAAAGAGCTGCATCCTAAGTGAACTTTTTTTCCTGTGTAATCTTTCATTTTCTAAACAGGTTATTGTTTCAATCTACATGTAATTGCCACCCAAATACCAACAAAATCATCTCTGTTTTGTTCTCTTGATGCATTTCTGCCCTTTGTAGTGCAAACCTCAGATATATGCCTTCTAGTTCTGGCCTTCTTCCATTTGTCCACCCAGTATTCACATAAAGTTCAAACAGGCCAGTATAAACCATTAGGAAAGTCAGGATCAGATTTGCTGTCCCTTTGCTTGTAGCAGCATTGCATGTTGTGAAGCAGCAGGAAGGACACCACTGCTATTTAATGGGCACTAGTGGAGGACAAGATGGGTGCTAGCACTCTGTGCAGTGTCTGCAACCCTGGTAATCAATAGGAGCAGGAAAGGCAAGTCATGGAAAGAATCCCCAAGTCCCCACATCTGTCAGCCTGTTTGAGCAGAAGCAGCAAATGTAGGGAATCAGTCACCAATCTGCTCACCCAGATGTGAAGCAGATGGTGATGGGCTTCTTCCAAATAACATTACTTCCTCTGGTCATATTAAGTTAACTCTCTGGATTCTTTTTTCATTATATTAGCAGATATAGATTTCATAGACTCATTTATCAACCATACTATTTAATGCAGAGCACATGGTCAGATCACCGGCAATCAAGAAATGCAAACTAACAAGACAAAGGCCACAAACATCCATCTAACACTATCAATAAATCCTCTTGCTTCACTTGTCTTATTTTCAGCTCTTTTGTCTTCTTCGGAAGTGCTCACTTTATAACCATAAAATAGATCACAGGACTATTTCTTGCATTATTTCATTTAAAGATACTATCAACTACGTTTTCTGTAGGGATAACTTCTGCCTCCAGACAGCAATCGCACTTTTATTTCACCAATATTTTGACTGAATTACTCAAACCAGTGAGATTTAAGCTGTATCTAAATAGTTAATAATTTTAACTGCTTTTTAAACATTAGTAACCTTAAAATACAACAGGAAAGTCCAATTTTTCAACTTGCTACTTAAACTGATTTAGTAATTACATTAATTATATAATCCATTTAAGTAAAACAATGCCATATGCTTCGTTTTATCTATTAAGACCAACATGCACACTTATTTTCTAGGTTTTCAAACAGTGTAAATCATCTGCTTTTATTTACTTGCCAGAACTCTTGCTGGTTTACACCAGCAGAAACACACAGCTACAGGCTTTTATTTTTCTAGTAGGCAACTGTTTAAACTGACTTATGGCTAGATGGCATTAGGAAATTAGCCATGGAACAGAGATTCTGAACTGTAATCAGTACCATCTGCACACTGCCATACAAGTCTTAGATTCTTTTTTGTACAAGCTTGGATTTTTCAGCTGGATGCAACAGCCTGAGAGGGTTCTCAACAATTATTGACAACTTTTTTTTTCCTTACGGAGAGGTTGGAGAAAATTGATGGGTTTAGTTTCATTTCGAAAACAGAAAAAATCCAATGCAAAGAAAATGCTGGTGAAATTATCACAGAGATGTGAACTGAAGCAACACACACGAGTGGTGCTGGAATGCTGCTCAAGAAGGCTCCAAGGGCAACAAAAAGTGAAAAAAGAAATTAATGAGGTGCTGAAAGGTGAAGAGAGAGACATGTGTCTGTGGATGAGAGCAGCTGCCCATGAATACGTGGAGATAACTTTTAAAAACTACTTGGAGACAATTTCTTTAATGCTCAGGCCATGTAGTTCACACTGGCTTTTCAAGATATCAGCACTGGAAGTTGGGCTCAGCTGCTCACAAGCGCCTTTCCATGGGGACCACAGGGTCCAGCCTGCTGCTGCTGTGATCATTGCAAAACTCCACTGCTGTCCTGCTATAAACGTCACCCAAACAGGTCTGAAAAGGGATGCACTTGCTGAGTAGTGATTTACCAACAGGCTCACCACATGTTCAGCTTCCAAAATAACACCCCCAGTTTATACATAGCAGGGGCATCTAGCTTTTATTTCTTTTACTGCTCAGATAAAAAGAAACGAGAAACACTTGCTGCTCTGGCAGTTGAGCAATAGCTGATACCCCCTGTAACAGAGACAGGAGAGAGGTGGTCAGAGTGACAATATCAGTCTTGTGACACAATAAATTGTGGCAAGTAGGATGGAGCTCTTCATAATAAGTTGTGAGCTATATTCCCAGCTGTCACTATCCGAGGTCTCTAACTTATAGTGCTACACCCCAAATTCTCTAGAATTCAAGCATTCTGACACAGATAAATTCTGCTTATAAGGATCTCACTGCAGATTAGACATATCTCACTCTCGTCAAGAAGGTCTACTACCTCAAAACTGAGAGCAGGGTGGGTTTCTGTATATGAAAGGTACAAGTAAGGTACTCTTCCAGCTCAGGCTCAGAAGAGGCTTTTCACTGCAAAACCTCAGGTGCAGAGGCAATGATAACAACCACCACTGCAGGTATAATCCCTACCACCCTACAGCACTTTTCACAGCCAATCACTTTTTCTATATGACAAATGGGACAGAAAAAAATATCCCTATACATATTTCATTGTTAACAAATAATTGCTTGATATCTTTGAAGTCAAAGCAATGCAACTACTCAAAAACACAGAACCAGAAATCAGAGAACATGATAGAAATGTTTAGATGAACAGAAAGATGCTCCCGTTTCTGTCATAGCACATGGAAAGGATCAGAAATATCTTTTCACAAAAAAATACAGAGCTGGTGCGTGAGACTTCACAGTATTGCGGATGAGAACACATAACAATGACCTGGATTTTGGTTTATTTCTAATGTTATTTGATTGTTTCGTAATCAGATTGCAAGTAATTTGCAAAATTTTCTTTTACCAATGTTAAACTGCTCAAAACACCCTCAGAAGGCTGAGTACATGCAGAATATTTCAGAAAAGCCTTTTATTGCAGTCATTAAGGTACTGGAGCAGGTCCAGAGGAGCAATGAGGCTGGCAAAGGGCTGGTGAAGGGACTGGAAGGAAATTCTTATGAGGAGAGGCTGAAGGAGCTGGGGCTGTTTAGCCTGAAGAAGAGGAGACTCAGGGGGGACCTTATCACTCTCTTTAACTACCTGAAGGGAGGTTGCAGTCAGGTGGGGATCTGGCTCTTCTCCCAGGCAACTAGTGATAGGACAAGAGGGCAGAGCCTGAAACTGTACCACGGGAGGTTTAGGTTGGATATTAGGAAGCCTTTCCTCATGGAATGGGTAATCAGACACTGGCATGGACTGCTTAGGGATATGCTGGAGTCCCCATTCCTGAAGACTTTTAAGAAAAGACTGGATGTGGCACTTAGTGTCATGGTTTAGGTGATTGTGATGATGTTGGGCTGGGCCTGATGATCTTAATCTCAATAAGTCTACGATTCTGTGATTAAAAGTGTTCCCCCGCAAGTTTTCCTACTCCCTTTTTTCTCTTTTTGTCACCTGAATACAACACTACACTGAGCTTTAAATAACTTTAGACTAACAAGCTTCTAATTTTCACACGAATAATTTATTTCTGGCTCGTATGATCCATTACCTCTTGTTCTTGTAACAGCCTGAGGCACTCAGTAAGCACATCTCAGTAATGGGGCTACCACAGCCACATCGGCAGGATGATCTCCTGCTGTGCCAACCTCAGGTGACCCTTGAAAAAACCTAGAAGCTCCTACAAACTTCAGTCTGGTGGGACAGTGGGACAGATCCCACTGACAAGCAGGTCAGTGGTACCTGGAGCAAAGCAATAGCTGTTTTTCTGTCCCGCTGCTCTTTTACCTCCTCTATCCATCCCAAGATTCTCAATTTCTGCAAAGTCTTGACCCCCTCTAGTCTACTTTAGGCATCTTTATTAGGCAATTTGGGGACAGACCGTTAAGTCAAGGACACGCTGTTGATTTGTTTTGGTTCAGCTTAGGGAAGAAAAGACTCCGGGGGGACCTCAGAGCTGCCTTCCAATACCTGAAAGGAACTTATAGGAAGGCTGGAGAAGGACTTTTCACAAGGGGATCTAGCAAAAGCCAAAATGAAATAGTTTTAAACTGAAGCAGAGTAGGTTTAGACTAAATCTTAGGAAGCAGTTCTTCAGTACAAGGGTGGAGAGATGCTGGAATTAAATTGCCTGGAGAGGCTGCGGCTGCCCCCTCCCTGGAGGTGTTCAAGGCCACACCGGATGAGGCCTTCAACAACAAGTCCGGTTGAGAACCTTTGCTGCCCACGGCAGGGGGTTAGAGCAGATGATCTCTAATGTTCCTTCCAACCTAAACAAGTCTATGACTCTTTCATAAACAGAAAGCTATCGTGGGTCTCCATATCACAGCCCAGTTTCTGTACAGTTTGCATTGTGCCTGCTGTGACCAGTGAGTGGCCTGGTGAAGGCCAAGCAGGCCGGCCCACAGCACAGACACTTACCTCACAAGCAGGTTATCCCTCCACAGGAGCTGCAGAGTATTTTAAAGCTCAACAAGTCTAGTTTCTAGTCCACGTAAGTTTAGATTTTACAATACATTCAGTCCTCTTGCACAATTTGGGGTTTGTTGTATTTGTTGGTTTTAAGTAGTCTCCTACATCCCCCGCAGACTATCAGCTTCCACTGCAGTGGATATTCCAATCTGAGCACAGAGCACCACCAGGTAACTCCCTGCTAGCAGCAGGGATGCCACATCATTATTTAAAGACAACTTGCTCCCCTTTCAGCACAAGAACAGCTTCCTTATTCCAGTCTACAAAACATTTCATTGTGTCCCCCCCACGCTAACAGGACACTGATCCCTGAGCTGGTGATGTTGCTGCATAATGCCCTTCTGCAGAGCCCCAGTTCGTGCTCTTCACAGCAATAATTCCTCCAAGGCCTGTTAGAGGCACCATTGCCTCCAAAGCCCAAGCAGTATTTTATCACAGGACACCCTGAGGCTTGTGCAGCAGTTGGGAAGGGACCAGTGCCAAACCACTCCTGCCCTATAATACTTTGCACTAACTAGAGTCTTCAGTCTATAAAACCATTTTTTGCAGACCAGATGTAGAACCAAGTAACTTAAACAACTAAAGAAACAGCTTCCAGAAGACTTTGGAAATATTTTCCTATTTTATACTTTATTATCTTTAAATTTTCAAGCTTCTGACAAACAGCACATACCAATTCACACGTAAGAATGGATATATGGGCTCATCTTTTAATCTAAGACCACATACAAATATTGATTGTTGCTGCAGTATAAGCTCCTCTCAAAAGAGCTGCAGATTTGCCACCCTTTCCCAGCACGTACCTCCACCATTCATAACAGGAGCATGAGTCTGAACAAATGCAACAGATCCATTTTGAATACTGTCAGGAGACTCAGGTAGAGCCTGAAATACCAAAAAACACAGTTTTAGGGCTCAAATACGTTGTGTGATTAGAAAATTGCAATATTGCAATCTGAAGTAACCAGGGAAGATGAGGGTGGACAGATTTCATTTACCTGATAACTCTTCACTGTGCACGTATTTTCTTCAACAGCCTCCTCTAAGACACTTGTCGTGTTCCCCATAGCTCCTACAAGGTGTAAGGGGGGGAAAAAAAAGCCCTAATAAGCCTTTCTTTCTCATTAATATAAACTTACCACCTAATTCAAATTAAGCAACAGCCAGTGGTGACTTGACAGGTTATTTAAATTCCCAGTGGGTTCACATCTACTAATTAAAGATGGTATTAACTAACAAACTTATCTGGTTTGTTGAGGAACACCAGATGCAGTTGCACTTGTACTATTCCTTAGGTCTCTGTAGGTGGTAACATGGAGTTAACAGCTGAATACAGTGAAAAAAAACCAAAATGCTTTAATAAACTACAGGAGTTTGTCAAAGCTTTCTTTTTAATTTTTTTTTTTAAAACAGCAGTAAAGAGGAAGCATGTAAAGACATCATGCATTTAAACTCTGAAAAATCAGACCCTGTGTATCCTGCAGTTGTGTGTAAGAAATCCTCTGGGGAAAACTCTCACCTGGGTCTGTGGAAGTGTTTGGTGCACTCAATACAGCTTCACCAGCTGTCTGCAGCTCACAGAATTAACAGCTACTTTTCCTTGGCTGGTTCGAGCACTGCCAAGACTGTAGCCACAGCAGGTCAGACATGAAACAAACCAATCACCACTGCACTCATCTGTGGTCCAGCATGGGTTTTTTTTGAGTATCTTGTGTTGTCCCAGGTGCAGTGGTACTGATACCCAAACTAGTAAGTTTAAAATGGCTTTTTAAAAAGTATTTACACCTAATGGAGTCACTGTAGTCTCTTTGACTACAATCCAGTCATAATTGTAACTAATTAATTACCATTAGTCTTTTCGATAATACAAAATGTAGTGAAACTCTTCTGATTTCTTCAAACTGTTTCAGGAGCAAGGTGTTTGATCCTATGGAACCTCCTTCCTCCGTACAAGTACACGTAAACCTGTTGGGGTTTTGTTTTGATTTTCTTTTCTTATGAATTTTAAAAATACATTAATGTGCACCCACCCCCCCACTCCCCCCGCTCCCGCCCCGT
>JAOXOE010030234.1:0-13337 GCA_028565055.1 Phoeniculus purpureus | reverse complement strand
ACATATTTATAGACATTAATGGGGTCACCCCTCAGTCTCCTCTTCTCCAAGCTAAAGAGACCCAGCTCCCTCAGCCTCTCCTCACAAGGGAGGTGTTCTACTTCCTTCATCATCTTTGTTGCTCTACACTGGACACCCTCCAGCAGAAACATCACTGGTCAGTGCAATTCAGTTATCATTACCATGCATTGCTCTAACAGCCACTGTCATGGTTTTTTTATAGGGCTTCCCAGCACCGCCACAGTTTCTGGGTGTAGGTCAGAACTCAGTAGTTCCCAATGAGCACTTTTCTCATAGCCAGCACTCAAGATCATTTGCTGCAGGCGAGTCTCAAGATCAGGCAAAGATCAAAGACGTGATTCCTTCACCAGTACACACACAGCACTTAAGGCCAGCAAGAACCATTCTGAGCAAGAAGAGAATGGCTGGAGCCCTCATCCCATTTTTGTAACGCAAATTTTAAAAGGGATATCCCAAGGCCAGAAGAACATGTGACTTGCTTCAGTTAAAAGCAATGTCACACAATTTCCATGAAAGCTAATTCTTGGATGGCAAGACAGAAGCGTACAACTGTCCCAGATAAAGCAGCATCAGATGCATCCTTGTTTAAAGAAGCAGTTCTCTGAGGATGGCTCGCAGAATCTTTCTGCTAACTCCAAGACCTGAATCAAGAGCTGCAATATTTTCTGAGTGATAGAAACCCAGTAACAGAGACAGTTTTAACTTAATTTTAACTTAAATTTCCCTTCCCTGACAAAGAGAATACAGCAACAAGAATCTCTGTGTTCTTGTAGGGTCCAAATCTCTTGGGTTTTGTACACAAAACTAGCACATACATTTTACTGCAGAAAATCAACTCCATAGACGTCAAAAGGAGGGAGCCACATATTTTGCCTGTCCTCCAGGAGCCCACAGCAACCCAGGCTTTGGATGGAGAGGATGTGGGCACACCAGTCACCCATTGTCAGGCAGCATTTACTGATCCTGCCCACAGACAGACATGTTGGTCACACGTATTCAAGAGCTCAGAGGATGGCCCATGGTGAAGCGTGCAATTTAAAACCCATCCAGTTACATTCTTAGAAACATTTTCCCCAAGCCAGACAGCGAAAAATATGTATTCTGGATGCCCACAGGAGGCACAAGCAGTTGCATCACTGTCCTATGGCTCCAGGGGTGTAGGGTTGCCAAAAAAAGAAGGAGGTGAAGGAAGGGCACGATGCAATACTGCAGCCCTAATTGTTACCTCAGAAGAGGTTTGAGTGGTTTTGGGTTCAGGCAGGAGGGGTTACAGCTCTGCACCAGAACTACCTTCACGTACCAGCATGTCACCCACCCATCAGCTTTCACACAAGACACAGTCTTTCAGTGAAATCAGTACCAAGACTTCTGACTCTGAGTTAAAGGCTCGTGCAGACCTGTGTACTCCTTTGCAGGAGTGTGTCCACCACCAGTGGGATGTCCATGCCAATGCACCGCTCGCTCAGTGAACCTACCACAGAGACACAGGGGTGCATCCTTGTATTCACAGATGTTACGTGTGTAAATGCCAGGTTTAGACCCTGACTGTGGAAACGAGTGACACCTCTTTAAGAAGGTAGGTGCTGCTTTGGGAGAAACAATTCTTTTTCATCTTTTCAAGGTGTGAACAGTGGTAGGTTTAATTAATGGTCATTATTTGCACTTTCAATAATGGAGATCTTAAAAAAAATTAAAAATAAAACCAACCTGTTCTTTAATCTGGCCTTTCATTGAATCTCTTCTTTCTTTTCAGACATGTCCACTAGTCCTTAACCTGATTTGTGTGATTGGTCAATTGTGAGTTAACGAAGGGGATAAAATGTTTTCTGGAATTCTGGGATAATCGACAAATAGCAGTGACCTGTAACTGGACCACGGCCAAGACAGGAACTTAATCCCCTGAAGTCCAAGGGTATTGTGAAGTTGCACTGAAGTGGGAACTGAAAGAAACCAGTTACATCATTCCATTTGTTTCCTTAGATTGGGACAAATGCACTCACTCCAGTAAGCATGTTTGAAGACTAATGATATAGGGAGAAAGCAAGTTGTGAAGGAACCGCTCTACTTCTAGGCATCTGTGATTTCAAGTGTGGTTTAAGGGTTTTAATCCTCCTCTTTTCTAGCAACTTTAGTGTTTGAAGCATTCAGTGTGGGTTGTTTCTTCCTGAGGTCACACACTCACACCCCATACCTCTGCTTTCTTTAATGATGTGGAGCAGCTCCCTTGCCCTCTGTCAAACATTTCACCTGAAACCTCAGTGGCAACACAAGAGCTGAATCATTCAGCTGCAGGGATTAAAGAGGTGGGTTTGAATTCTGTGTATGTACCTCAAGTGTAAAATTTAAGTTAGGATACAGAGACACCCTTTCTTGCTCTGCCTCAATTTCTATGTAAAGGTCAGAATTCATCACTGCTGGAGTCCCACTGAAGTTGAGCAGTCAAGGATGAACTGGGGCTATTCAGTCCATCCAAGACTTCTCAAGCTAGATCTCTCTGGTTTGGAGAGCACACCTCAGGACACATAATGGGGGAGGATGGGGAGAGAAGATCTGCAGGTGGTTGGTGCACAGTCACTGAATTGAAAAGCTGAAACTACACACATGAAGCCCTGATCAATGCTCACAAGTTCAGCACCTCTACAGGAACTGAAGCACAGCATCTGTAAGACTATCAAGAAGTGAGTTATCACACCTTTGATGGGAGGAAAAGGGTAGGCTTTGGACAACACACTAGTGATAACCAAAGGACAAGGGTTACTCTAAAATACTCCCTTTGCCTGCGGTGCGTATCACCAGCACCAAGGAGCTGGCCAGGACAAGGTCCTTGGCACATCAACCCAGTTTGCCCTAGGCCTCCAGTTTTGAGAAGTTAGATCAGGTCCCTGGTGTGTTTCATGACGTATGTCAGTACAAAGAGGTTCACTGACTCCATCCTTGTACAAAGACTATGCAATGCACCTCCCAGAATGGGACTTGGTTGATACTGCAGGATGACCCTTGGACTCTGACTGACACACAGATACTCAGTAATGTTTTCTCAAATACATATAATCTCCTCAGATCTTAGATCTTGTTGTGATTAAAAAACCCCACAACCATGCAGCAATCCAAAGAGGCAGAAGATCCTCCTGGACCTCCAAGCTAACACCAGCCCATGCGTTTCTGTGCCGCTCAGGCTTTTTCTTCAATGAGCGGTTAAGTTTTATACCACTCTAAGGAGATTTTTCTGACAAAAGACCCTGGAGAGCCAGTGTTGCACATGCAGGTGGATTGTAAATTCACTGGGGGGAGAGCTGAGGTTTATTTACCTCATTTGCACCTCAGAGAGTGGGTCCTGATTTCACCGCTATGCCTGACTCACGTAACTGATGAGCAAATAATTGAACAACACAAAATGCCTGGGAAGGCCCAGGAGAAGGTTCAAGTGGAACCATTGCTTGTCTTACAAGAGCAGTTGAGATCTGTAATGATGTGAGCTTTGAAGGGAGCAAGAGATGCTGTTTGTGGTAATGAGATTTCCAGAGATGATGGCCTGTGGGGAATCATAAAGAAGAGAGTGAAGTAGGATATAAGGTGCAAGCAGAGATTAATTAGTGGTAAGAACATCCTCTTGGTATTCTTTAATAAGCCAAAACACTCAAACATGTGAGAGCTGTACTAATAGCCCATGGTGAAGCACTAGACAGGCCAGCACCAGGTCTGCACCCACGTGCATGAATTCTAGGGCATTTCTGCTACTCCTCACCCTGTCTTGCTCTGATTCGAGTTTGCAAACTCTGAGACACCCAGGCATATTTCTGACAGAGTCAGGTTCCACTTCCACTTTTCCACATCAGTCTCTTTATGCTCCTTTTACTCTGCACATTGCCTCAGCAATTTTACTTCATTAGCACTTCAGCAAGCTAATTGCTGTACTCCCACGAGCTGGCTGGATTAGTGTACTGGCCAGGCAGCTGCACCTCTCTTGTGTCCAGGGATTTGTTGATTAAAATTATTAGCTCATCCAGTTTGACCCTATCAGCTCCAACTTCCTTTGCTGCTGATGAGAAGCACATGTTGGTGGGCCTGAAGCATCTCACAGAAGAGCTCATCTGCAGGACAAGGGGCTGGACAGCAAGCAGGTGGGCTCTAGCAGTACAGAACAGATTTGTAGAGACCAACAGAATTCAACGTGAAATCCTCCTTGCCATGGGTTAAGAATAGATTTGTAGAGACCCACAGAAATCACCAGAATGAAACCACCACCAGTAGTTGAGGAACCCATTTCAGACAAAATTCAGCAGTATTCAGCAGAAGACAAGGTCTGTCTAGAGAAAGACTGAAAAATGTGGTGTTGATGGAGGTCTGGGAAGCTGAATGAGAAGAGGTGGTATTTAGCTCTAATTTGTGAAAAATACAAGAACTATTGCAGAAATGTCTTGTGAAGAAACAAGTCATTGTCATCAGGTTTGTGTATGGGGTACTCGAGGCATCCACTAACATACTGCATGAGTTCAGGAGGGTTGTGTGTGCTCTGTGTGTCAGAGGTTCAGATGAATCTTTCGTTACTCGTCATCTTTCCAGCTCTCTGACCAAAGCTAGATCTCATTAGGTTACAGCTCAGGGTGCCGCATCTTATGTGTTTCTTTAGCAAAGAAAAGGCTTGGATGGGACATTCAGAAAGGTTTTAATTTATTCATTTGCCTTCAATCCTTAAATGCCACGTTAAGGTACAGAATTTTGAGGAACAATCTTGGCACCTTGCTGGCTCAGTTGGTAGAGCACAGGACTCTGAATCCCATGGTTCGTGGGTTTGAGCCCCATGTAGGACAGCTGTATCTTCAGACAGTCCAGGTACACCAGGTACTCTAGGCTTACCCTCCTCCAGCAGGGGGGGGTTGGATTTAGATGATCTTTCGAGGTCCCTTCCAACCTGTAACTTTCTATGAACCTGTATTTGGATTAAGCTAGAAGGACAATTGCTCTAAAAGACAACCAAATACCACTGTCCAGGAGCAAAAGTCTATGATAACTCAGTGCAAGTCCTCTTAAACACATCCCAGTAGAAACTTTCCTATGCAGTCTATTCCAGCACTTGCCTATCCATCACGCTACAGAGCTTTCTGGTGTTCAACAAATCTGATGCTTTCATTCCACCCATCTTCTGTGATTTGGATCTTGGGTGTCTGGAGTACCCATTACGCAAGCTGAACAACGAGCTCCACATGTCTCAGTTATCCTCAATTAAAACCATAAACTAGAGCTGCCAAGTGGTGTCTTAGTAACATATCTGTTAATAGTGAGTGTTATTGGAGAAATGAGAAGAACAGCAGACAGACAGAAGGGGAAAAAAAACCAGTGTCCAGACAAATATTTTCCTGAAAATACACTCCAACCCAACCCCTAACTACAGTCAGACAACCTGCAGAGTTATGGCTATGGAGGTGATAAACCTCCCTTTAATTTTTACATGGAAATCCGTGTTTCAGATTAGCTTTTCAGAAAGGATGACAAAAGGGATTTAGTCCTACAAGATCCCACACCAGCATATTTGTGCATTCCCTTTCAGACATTCAGGCTTGTTCCCTTCTCCAAGCATAGTGCAAACTAAAGACTGGTTTTATTGATCTCTGGGCTATACCAGCACCGATTGATTATCTGGGTTGTAACAGAATCTCAGGTAATATAGGTGTTTAGAAACAGCAATCCAGAAGAGAGAAACACAGAGCCTGACTCTTGTAGGATTTACCCCGTGTCACTATCCAGCTTGCATTCTAGAGATAGGAAACTCAAACACTTAGAACTATTGTTGGTTACTCCCAAAGACTAAATGCCTGTACATATGGGACTAGATTCACATGGAGGATTTAAGGATCAGTATTAGACCCCGTTCCTAAATCCTAATTAGGCAATTCCTAGAGATTGCACAAAATCCACCATGTCTATGGGGCTGGATGGATTACACTAGAGTGCTGAGGGAGTTGGTGGATGTGGTTGTCAAACCACCCTCCATCACCTTTTGGCAGTCCTGGCTAACTGGGTCTGTCCCAGTGGACTGGAGGCTGGCAAATGTGTCACCTATGTTCAAGAAGGGCCAGAAAGAGGATCCCAATAACTACAGACCCGTCAGTCTCACCTCAGTGCCAGGGAAGGTTGCAGAACAGATAATCTCAAGAGTTAGAACAGAACAGTTAAAGGTCAACTAGCAATCAGGTCCAGTCAGCATGGGTTCATGAGAGGCAGATCCTGCTTGGGAAACTTGATCTTATTCCATGACATGGTGACCTGCTTAGCGGATAAGGGAAGGCTGTCGCTGTAGCGTACCTGGACTTCAGTAAAGCCTTTGCCACTGTCCCCTACAACATCCTCATGGGAAAGCTTGGCTGCCAATGGCCTGGATGGGCATATACTGTGCTGAGTGAAACACTGGCTGGGTGGCTGAGCCCAGAGACTTGTGGTCAGTGGAGTTAAATCCAGTTGGCAACTGGTCATGAGTGGTGTCCCCTGGGGCTCAGTACTGGAGTGACTCCTGTTTAACATCTTATCAATGACCTTGATGAGGGGATTGAATGCACTCTAATAAGTTTGCAGATGACACCAAGTTGGAAGGTGGTAAGGCTCTACAGAGAGACCTGGACAGACTGGGTAGATGGGCCAAGGCCAATTGTATGAGGTACAATAAGGCCAAGTGTTGGGTCCTGAATTTTGGTTACAACCCCAGGCAACACTACAAGCTTGGGGAAGAGTGGCTGGAGAGCTGCCCAGCAGAAAACCTTGGCACATTGATTGACAGTTGGCTAAATATGAGCCAGCAATGTGCCCAGGTGGCTAATGGCATCCAGGCTTGTATCAGAAATTGTGTGACCAGCAGGAATTGGGAGATGATCCTGTCCCTGTACTTGGTACTGGTGAGGCCCCCACCTTGAACACTAGGTTCAGTTTAGGGCACCTCAATACATAAAGGACATTAAAGTGCTGGAGCAGTGCCAAAGAAGAACAACAGGGCCATTGAAGAGTTTGGAAAACATAGCCTATGAGGAGGAACTGAAGGAGCTGGTGTTGTTTAGTGTGGGGAAAAGGAGGCTGAGGGGAGACCTTACTGCTCTCTACAAACACCTGAAAGGAGGTTGTAGTGAGAGGGGTTGGGCTCTTCTCATTGGTGACAGAACAAGGGGAAATGGCCTCAAGTTGCACCATGGGGGGGTTAGATTGGATATCAGGAGAAATTTCTTTACAGTAAGGGTTGTCAAGCAGACTCCCCAGGGAGGTTGTTGAGTCACTATCCCTGAATATGTTTAAAAAAATCATTGGATGTGGCACTCGGGGCAGGCTTTAGAGGTAGTTTAGTAGGGTTAGGTCAAGGTTGGACTCTATGATCCTGAAGGTTTTTTCCAACCTGAGCAATTCTGTGAACTCTAAGCATGGCTCCACCTAGTAGCAGACCCTATATAGAAAAAAACCCTCCAAAATGCTGAAGGTGAGAATTTTCATGTGGGATTAACAGCTGGAGGCTTTTTCTTAAAACTAGAGTTTGGTTATCTTGTGCAGCACTCTCCTGTCCCAAATATTAGTTTACACACTCGTGATATATTCCTTCAATGTCTTAGACATTGTGACATTAGGACTCCTCAAGTAATTATTAAAGGGATTTTTTGCAGAAGGTTTGGGGCTTTGGTGTGGTAGGGAATTCAGGAGGACAAGGTTTCTACAATAGTCCATGGGATATGCACTTCATCTCCAACATGGTCTTTCCATCTGTGGCCCAAAGAAACCTAAGACAGCTCAGAGTAGGGGGAGGCAGCTCTACACGGTGAGTTGCTGGACTCATGCACAATGAACCCTATTTTGGATGGAAAAGCTTCAGCTCCAGCTTCCAGAAACAAGCTAGCATCAGGGGACCGACCACGTTATAATTGAATCTCTTTGCGTTATTGGTCCCTTGGCCTTCCTAAGCTGAAGCAAGCTGCATTTGATTTCTTTGGCTTCGTTTAGCATGTGTACTGCCAGCACATTGCCCTCGGTGCCTTGTGTAAGCCAAACTGGCCACTTCTGTGACCTCTTGTTCCTTCTATGCATGGAACACATTTCACTGATTTTATAACTCCTCAAATAAGGTCTCATTTATTTTAATCTGAATTCCCTGTTAACTTGGGTTTGGAAGGTCTCCCAGTCTCCAGAATACCCGGTGCTTTATATTTTGGGTATGCCAGATTGCCTGTTGCTCCAGGTTGTGGCAGAGGCTGTCTGGTTCATATACATCTCCTTTTAAATGTCAGACTCCTTATTGCAGTATTCCAGATCCCCATCATCACTTTAAAACAAAAAAAAAAAGGAGGGGGAACATGAACCTCTTTCTCAGAAACTCACTGCACAAGCTGCCCGTCAGCTCTCATATTGTGTCTCATCAACTAGCAAAAGCCAAAATCCCTCTGGTTGCTCCATTCGGGTTGTCCAGCCCACGGAAGTGAAGAGTTTTTGAATCAAGAAAGCTCAGGGTAGATTGTTTCAACACAAACTTAAGGGTAATGTGTGAGGCACTGGAATACAGAGCTGAGGATCTGCAGGAAACTGGCACGAGAAAAGCCACACTTCCTGGAAGTTGGTTAGTCGGAAGCCAACCTGCTTGCAGGAACATTTGGTGAGGGAAGACTCTCCAGACTGAATATTTTACAAATCTGCTTTTCAGCTTGCCATGAGGCTGTGCTCTTTCCCCTCACCCCACCTTGATTTCTTTTGATTCTAAAGCACCTTTGAAATTGCAGCACACAAAACTTTTGAGAAGTTTTTCAGTACTTTCAGATATCAGAACGGAAATAAACTGTTTCCATGTGCTTCGGATTAAAAATTTCAGTGGAACCAATCTGAAACTGGAAGGGGAGGGTTTGGCGTGCAGAGTTTTACTTTTCTTCTTATTTATTACAAGAGGGGGAAAAACAAAAGCTCTGAAACCTCTCACAGGATGGGGAACTAGTTCCCTATTCGCTTGTGGGGGCCAAGCTCTCCAGGCAGATCTGCTCTCACAGCAAACCAGCCCTGATGAAGGTTTCTTTCCATCAGCAGATGGAGAGGAAATTCTCTTCACTCAATTACAAAACACAATAAAACTTGGGGAGGTAGACTAAGCCAAAGCAATCAACATATTCTCCCAACTCATCTTCCTCCAAATTATCTTGTTTCTTTGTACATCCCCTGCTCAGCATCAAGCAGGCAAGCTGCAGCTCCTGTGGTCATGGATGATAAGTGTGCAGTTATATGACACTACAGCAATTGACCCCAAACGTCTCCTGTTTTATGTGCTGTTAGAGATGCTTTTGACTTCTCCCTGACCTTGGCCATTTATTCCTTGAACTTCAACCTCAAAAAGGCCTCTCAAACCCTGAATCAGCCTCATGTGTCTCCTTCATCTGCAGATTTTGCAGTTGAAGCATCCCAGCTCATACCAAGATGGATATTATTTAGAAGAGCTCAGAGGAAAGATTCAAGTGTGTCTCCCTGTTCTGCTCCCTCTCCTCTTCACACCTTTTTTTTTAAATGGTTTAAACTCTGGTCTATATCATCTCTGCAGCCAGCAAATCCTCCAGGGATTCAGCAGGAGTACACTGAGCAGCATGTGAGTTCCTATCAGTTTCTTTGCCATGCTCTACTGCAGCAGCCAGGAGAAAACAGAACAGTATCAAGATAAGCTCTGAGGGCTTTGCTGCTCGTCTTCTATGATGCACTGAGAGTCCTGTGGCCAACCCAAATGTCAGCCATGAAGAGTGTTCAATGACCAGGACAGATCAAGTAATGCTTCAGTGAGATCCTGTGAGCAGCAGAAAAACATTATTAAGAGTCCTTCTAAAATGCAACTTGCTTTTTCAGCTCTACACCTTTTTCTTCATAGCAAAGGAATTTTTCAGGGCACTATTGCAAGTGTGAAGCACTGAGAGAAGATGAGGAACAAAGAAACATAACAACTCAGGACTGTTTTGGGCCAGAAATACAAGAAAGCATGGAATGGTAAAGACAAGATACCTTACTCTAACCTCTCAAGTAAGGTTAATATCCAGGTCTTGCAAGCCATCTCCATTCAGATATAAGAAATATAAAGGATTGCAAACATAGGTATTCTAGGCTTTTTAAGCTCTAGAACATCAAACTGTAGAGGTGATATAAAAACCACGTTATTAAAACATCCTGCTTCTTCTCGCATTCTCTGAACTCTGTGCAAGTGTTTGCTGTTCATAAACCTTCATTACAAAGACTGAGTAATAACTTTCAAGCAGTGGGATGCCTGTGAATTTCTCTGTTATGTTAGTCTATATGACTTGCCAATAAGAGATAGCCACAATGCCACATGCAGTGTCAGAGTGGCCAGATAAACCTCTAAGTATCTGTAAACTGCTGCAAAACGAACCCTACTACAGCATGATTTATGCTAAAGGATTAATTAAATGACTCTCTTGTTAGAAATGAGTGGTTAAGGAGATGCAAACATCTTAATACATTCCCAGTGGACACGCCATGTATTTGCAAATGTATTCTTTAATGGGCTCCCAGTTGCTATGGGAACTTGATGAACTTGCAAGGACACCACAGAATGAGGCCCTTCCACATGAGTCTTTGGTCCCGAGCTCTTCAGAACGTACTGTAGTTACTATGAAGCCAGCAGAGCAGTGACACAGTGCAGACATGAAAAAAAAAAAAAATCACACCTGTATGTGTGTGATCCGTAGAGACATGACAGATCACTTCCTCATACTAGGATAGAGGGCTGGAGCATGTGACTATGTGTACAGGAGTCTGCTTGTAATGGAACTGCCACTATGGAGCCCTCGTGGGCTTGTAGTATCATTTCATTGAGTCAAGAGTGCTCTCTTAATGCTTGCTTAATGTGTTTACTTAAAGTGTTTAATAGCCTACGGGAGCCACTTCCATTTACCATTGGAGCTTTTTTAAAGCATTATAGTGGCAAGGCTGCCTGAGATAGCTGTGAAAGACATCAGTAATGATAACACACTGGAAGTGGAGAGGTGTTCAGGATGTAAGAGGGCAACTTTCCACATTGTGATGCAAATAAGTAAATGAGGAAAACTGGTGAGGGGGACAAGCCAAAATGGAGTAAGCAGCCAGAAAAATGACAGATTAGTCTGGGTACCCAGAAGGGAAAGGATGAGGAAGGCTGGTTTCTTTTTTCAGATGTTGTTCATGGTGGAAGCAGTAAGTGCCCAGTGTAGAAAATAAAATGTAGAAATAGTACAAGATATTGTACTCCATGCTCCCCGCTCGCCATCCAACATCGTCACTGCTGCACTTCTGGCTGCAATACAGCTCAATTTCAATGAAGAGCTGGGCAGCAATCAAGAAAGCCTGTGACCTGGTGGTTAGGACACAGTCTGTGGGAAAGGATGGTTTAGTGCCCCTTGCTCTCAACAATCACTTTTCTTCCTAGATGAAGGCACTAGCTGTGAACAGCAGCCACTGCTAAGATCAAAGGTACTGGCTGTCCTGACCATGCTCTGGGAGACTGCAGTGGAGCTCTGGTTGGCAGATGACCACCTGCTTTTTTCATAACAGGCTCTTCTGAGCACTAAAGAGAAGCACCTAGGGAAATCTCAGGCAAAGTTACTGCAAATATTCTCATTTATAGGTTGCTGAAGAGGAGACCCCTTGGGGCTCAGTGACCAGGGGAAGAGAGGCACTGGGACAGGCTCAGAGCCTTGAAGCAGAGGCACCAAGTAATTGAGAATCCACTCTGAGATTGCAGGACTGGCAAGGGGCTTTTGTCCTTTCCCTGTCTGTGTTTCAGTACTGGGAGTAGTGTTTTTCCTGCTACGGACAGCTATATATTAAAAAATTTTAAAAAGCAGGTTCTAGTGGCAAGGGACACAAAGATCTCTTCAGAAAGGTCCCAGCTGCCTTTCCCTGGTCAGTGTCACTCACACTGCAGGGCCCAGGGAGCCAGTGCTCATGCATGTGAAATCACTCTAATTTTCTGTTTCTGTAACATGACCTATTACTATACTACATCTTCATGAGGCAGAGCTGTCTGGAGAACATCTGTTGCAGTCCCCAGCTGTTCGAGTACTTCCTCTATCTGATGTTTCAGTCCTGATATGTGCAAATGACTGACAGGAATACATCCCCCCTGTTCCTCCTACAAATCCTCTTTTCTCTGTTCTCACAGGGAGGGGAGAGAAAGAAGAAAAGACACTTAGCATGGTTAAATATGGGCTGGATGTTTTATTCTCACCAAGTCACACCAGTAGGGTCATTGCGGACAGACTCATACCAGACAGACAGTAAAAGCCATCCCAGTGTTTATTCCCTTTGGAGCCTGTATAATTAAAGCTGCCCACCTGCTCCTGAATTTTGCCATCATTTTTTGATGCCTTGGGCAACGTGATACTCGGTTATTATCATAAACTATGTTAAGCTCTACCCACTATGGGGTTTATGACAACAATCCTTGAGAAAACTGTAATCCTCTATGTTCAAGTATATCTCCTTGTTATAATGCTTATGATTCTTGGCTTGAGATGATGGCTATGACAGACTTCCAAATATGGGTCCTGGCAACTTGTTCTCTCCCTCAGTTGCCTGCATTAGCTACATTAGATGAAGCCATTTTCAGTCCATCTCCTCTAGCCTTTCTGTAGAAACATCACTCCTATTCCAGCATGCACAAATGAGAGATGCAACAGCCTGCTCCAGGGTGACCAGTGCCTCTCTCATCTCCATAACCACTCTGCATATAGCTGCTGAGGGTCCAAGAATCCAGGGCTTTGGCTAGAAAATCTGCTGAGACTGAAGCACACAGAGCCCTCTTCTCACATCTCAAATGAGAGTTACAACCATCACACTCATACTTCAGGGTGGCAAATCCTCTGGATGCGTTTTAAAAGACAGCACTATTTGGATTTTGAGATGAAGTCCTACAGAAGAGCCCTCCAGCCTGTGGGTCCCTTGCAGACTGATGGACTTTAGGTGTTTCCAGTGTTGGAAAAATGGGAATAATAGACTAGACCTCCTTACCCACTGCACAAACATCCTGGGGTGGATCAGAAGGGAGGTGGTTTAGCAGATTGAGAGAGATTATTCTCCTCCTCTACTCTGCCCTGGTGAGACTGCATGTGGAATATTGTGTCCTGTTCTGGGCCCCTCAGTTCAAGAAGGACACAGAATTGGTGGAGAGAGTCCAGTGCAGAGTCATGAAGATGAAGGGAGTAGAACACCTCCTTGATGAGGAAAGGTTGAGGGAGATGGGTCTGTTTAGCTTAAAGAAGAGGAGACTGAGGGGTGACCTCATTAGTGTCTATAAATATGTGAGGGGTGGGTGTCAGGAGGATGGAGCCAGG